>CALNHX010006296.1:0-91880 GCA_940337035.1 Agriotes lineatus
TGCATTCGATAGTGTAGACCAGGGGTGGCGAACCAATGGCACGCGTGCCATTGATGGCACGCGGCAAAATAATTTGGGCACGGCATTAATTAAGGAATTTAGGTACCTCATCGAAACAATTTATTTTTTCGTCTACATTTGAGGTCGTAGTAACAAAGTTCGTTGTGAACAAGGCTACCGGTGCCGGAACGGCAACAGACTGCGCGACAGAGATAGGTAGATTTTCCGCGAATTTCTAACCGAACGGATGGGAGTGAGCTAGCGCGGGCGACGCGGAGGGACGGCGGGAGGGGCGCTGTTACGCTTAGTTTGTAGTTCGCATGCAGTGTTTGAAATAACTAGTTGGATTTTACTTTAAGCAATTATTTTTAAATATTGAATAAATTTTCCCCTGCGTAGCTAGGCAACCCTATTTTCATCTTGTGATAACATTTTTCAGCAAATTACAGCTATGTTGCTATCAATTTAGACCACTGCATTCCAATAGTTTTTCTGGTGGTCCTTTTTCAATTTTTGGGAGATTTTGATAACCTGAGTTGAATTGCGTGTGGTAGTATTTCTCGACCTTTTCCATCCCAGCCTTCGCTTGAATAAGTTGGTTGCCCCTCGGCTTCGTGCTTCACCAGCTTAATAATAGCTTGGTTCATTTGTGAGGGAGAATTTGAAAGCAACGAAAGCCCACTGAACGTTAGGATAATTGTTTATGGTTGCAATCCTTACGTTCACTACGCTCTTGCGGAATTTTGGGGCCCACTTTCGATGTTTGCACGGCACTCCAGGCTGTCCGCAACCTCCAGGTTAGTCTTCTTCAGCTCCCGCCTTTTAGCTCGGTCATGTACCTAGGAATATGTATTTTTAGCGTATTTCTACCTGGCATTATTTGATGGCACGTCATGGCCTCATTAACCATTTCTTTAGAAAAAATGGCACGTAGATCAATAAAGGTTCGCCACCCCTGGTGTAGACCGACACCAACTTATAACAGAAATGAAAAATATGGGCATACCGGCAAAATTAATGAGGTTAACTAAAATCACAATGGAAAAATCAATGGCAAAAGTAACGACGAAAAACGGGGACACAGAATATATCAACATAAATTCTTTATTAACTTTATTAACTAAATACAAGGGCAGAGATAAATCTATTATGCCCAATATACAAAAAAAAGGTCTGTATGAAAAAAAAAAGTAAGTAAAACTAAACTTAAATATTATGCACAAGAGTCGTATCTACTTTTGAAAGCGCTGACACTTGGTGCGGTCACAACGGAGTCGGGAAGAGCGTTCCAATTGGTGAATATCCGGTTTGCTAAAAAATGTTGCCGGTGAGAAGTTCTGAAAGGCTCCTTTGTTAGCTTCAATAAATGTCCTCTTAAGCGATCGTTCATGTTACACATGAAAATAGTTTTGAGATCTGTGGAAAGTTTGTTGTGGAGTATTTGGTAAGTTAATATGGCATCTCCACGACGTCGCCGGTCCTGTAAGAAGGGAAGTTCCAAACGAGATAGACGTTCTTCGTAAGACATCCTTCGAGACCCAGAGATCATGCGGGTGGCTGCTCGTTGTGTTCTTTCCATGAGTTGTATGTCCCTGATCAGAGAGGGGCTCCAGACTTGAATGGCGTACTCAAGGTGAGGTCGGATGTACGATTTATACAGAGTCAAGAACAGACTTGGGTCTAATTGCTGAAAGCTTTTAGAAAGTAAATATTTTGATGTATTGGCTTTTTTGACAGCTGCTTGAACTTGTTCAGACCATGAGAGTCTATTATTTACTATGATACCTAAATCGGAGCAACTATCTCTCGGGTGGATTAGGAAATCATTTATCTGATAAGATAGACGGGGGTTATTATGTCCAATATGTAAAACACAGCACTTTTCAACATTAAGAGGGATAGACCAAGTCTCACACCAATTTTGAATAGATTTCAGATCCTCTTGTAGTGTGTTGTAGTTGATGAAAGGATTTCCGAAAAACTTACTATCGTCGGCATAAAAAGCATGACTGGACTTTATAACATTCTGAAGATCAGATGCGTATAAAAGAAACAACGTTGGGCCAAGAACAGAACCCTGAGGTACACCAGAGCCTACATCATGCCAGGTTGAATATTCAGATCCAATCCTAACTTTGAACTTACGACGGGATAAAAAGGCCGAAATCCAGGATAAAAGTTTTCCTCGGATACCAAAGTGTTCAAGCTTTAGAAGGAGTTTGTTTTTTGGAACTTTATCAAAAGCTTTTGAAAAGTCCAAGTATATGACATCGATAGGTCGTTTGTTATCCAAGGCCAAAGTCCACTCGTTGAGGCAAGATAGTAGATTGGTGAGAGCGGACCTTCCAGGTATAAACCCGTGTTGCGTTGGAGGGATTATATTGTGGTTCAAAAGAAACGGAAGCAGAGAGTCTACAATAATTCTTTCCATGGTTTTGGCACAGACGGAGATAAGGCTTATTGGACGATAGTTGTTTGGATCAAGTTTATCACCTTTTTTAAAGATTGGAGTAACGGAAGCTGAAAGCCATATAGATGGTAGAGTCCCATGATCAAAAGAGCTTTGAAAAATGTTGCTCAGTGGATCTGCTAATATTGATGAATATTTTTTAAAAACTGATGGAGGGAACATGTCAGGGCCAGGAGAGGAGTCAATTTTGATATCCTCAAGTTTTTTTTTAACAACATCAGGAGAGAAAATAATGCTTTCAAGAGACTGATGAAGTCTTGTTGTTTGGATTTGAGGTAAGGAGTCATGAAATGGCAGTGTAAACGATTTTTCGAAAGTTTTTGCTAGAGCTTCAGCTGCTGAGGCGTGCGTATCACATATAATGTTGTTGTCTCTGATAACGGGTATGGAAATATTGGATGCAAGTTTAGTTCTGGTATACTTGTAGATTGCTTTTCTGCCTTTATTTAAAAGATTTGATTCGAATTCTTTTTTGGCAAGTTTTAAGTCCCTAGATAAAGCATTTGAATATGTGCGGTGTGCTTCAAAATCTAGAGTACTATTTGAAGTGCGATATTTTCTCCATAACTGCCGTTTTCGACGAGAACGTGTAATGAAACTATCGTTAATCCATGGTTTCTTGTTGTTTTGCGTGTGTTTGGTGTAGAATGTCGAACTGGAAATGGCCTCTTGTAGGAGAGAAGAAAATGTATCCCATTTTTTGTTAACATCTTCAATGTCGTAAATAGAGTTCCATTGAGTATCATGTAGGTTTGAAGATAGTTTGGTATGGTTGATACGCGCAAGTGTTTTGTGGACGTTGCGTGGATTCGGATATATAATTATTTGGAGGCGGCAAGTAATCACGACGTGGTCAGATTTACCAAGAGGTGATTTGTAGCAGATATCGTGAAGTAAGTCCGAATCGGAGCATAAAATTAAATCCACTGTAGATGGATTTTGGTTGGCTCTGAAACGTGTGTGCTCCGTGACAAGTTGTGATAAGTTGCAACTGACTAGCATTTCAGCAAAAAGTGATGAACTAGACTCGGAGTCGGAAAGGTCTGGGATAGGCCATTTTAAAGCTGGGTGGTTAAAATCTCCAAAAATAATTAATTCGTTCGATGACGATCTGATGTCCTTAATTTTTTCGCAAAGACTTGCGTCTGAGGCATGACTTACTTTTTGAGATGGAGGACGATAAATACATCCTAACGTAAATGTAAGATCCTTAGAGCTAAGATTAAGCCAGATGTTCTCGATCCGAGGTATGTTGTGTGTAGATTGTATAACTTTAAAGTTTTTAAAAGCGGACTTTTTAAGGTAAATGGCCACACCTCCACCTACTTGATTTAGACGGTCTTGACGATAAAGAGTGTAGCCGTGGATGTTGACAATGCTGTCGGGAATAGAAGGGGAAAGCCAGGTTTCAGTGATAAGTATACAATCCGGATCGTATGTATTGAGAGAAAGAGTGAGTTCGTCGAATTTTGCCAAAAGAGATGCAGTATTAGTGTATAGAAATTTGAGATTTTGGACAGATAGTAAAGCTAGTGGTTTTTTGGAGTGTGAATAATCTGGGGAACACCCATTTTATATTTGATTGTCAGGTTAGATTCGCCAGCGGTAGTTCTTCTTTCTAGTTCCATCCTTAAATTCTTCAGTTCTTGAACTTGCAGCGGGGTTTTGTCATGTCCTATTTTGATATGTTTGAATTTATCGTTGGCAGTTACAGCTTTTATATTCCGAAACGTTATCCTGGCCGTATCAGGTGAATCTAAGACTACTTTAATAGGTCTCAAGCTGTTTGGAGTTACTTTACCAACGCGCGTAAAGCTCTTAATTTTGTCTTCGCGAACGTTTGCCAGTTAGGCGGTAGGAGTAAGACAGGGAGATAGTCTGTCTACAACCCTATTTAATATTGCCTTAGATGCGGCGATAAAGGAATCGGAACTAGACAAGTCAATCACCCGAAGCTTAGCCCAAGAGACAAGCGAACCCTGGAACAAACATTTCAAAAACTAGCAAGAGAAGCCGAAAAAAGGGTCTGAACATTAACACAGAAAAAATAAAATACCTCATATGTTCAAGAAACCAGCGGATATAATTACGTGCCGGAAAATGGAAGACCAGGATTTAGGAAGGATATTACAGGAAACACTAGCGGAAATACATATGTTACAAACTGAAATGCAAGAAGAACTACAGAGAAATCAGCAGGAATTACAAAACAGGTTATCAGAATTATACGATCACAGGGCGGAGATTGGAAAAAGAGAAGAAACAATAGACAAGGAAAGAAAAGCATTATATAAGGAATTGGCAAGATTAACGGAAAAGCTACAAAATCCAGGACAGCCCGAAGCCAAAAGTAGAATAGTATATACTGCCGATGAACTGTTGAGGCTACAAAATGGGAAACATAGTAAAAAAGAGAAGGAAAGCTGTGCAAAAAGAACCGAAGCACTGAAGATCAGAAAAAATGGAAAGAAAATTGATCAAAAAACGGAGAAGAAACAAATACTATACTTCGCAACATGGAATCTACAAGGGATTAATAAAGCAGGAGCTATGAAAAATCTTATTAGTGAAGCTAAGAAATACAGCATTCAATTAATGACTTTACAAGAAACCAATATTAAAGGTAAATCAAAAGGTGTATATGATGACTACGTTTTTAAGAACTACGGAGGCGATCAAAATAGATTCGGAACTGGATTCTTAATACATAAGCAAATGGTAGATAAAATTATAGATATAAAAGGAATAAATGAAAGATTAAGTTATATAAGAATAAGAGGAGAGCAAAGGAAAATGAGTATAATTAATGGTCATGCACCGATAGAAGAAAGCACAGAAACCCAAAAAGAACAATTCTATGAAGAACTGGAAAGAGTTATACGACAATTGTCCTACATTTGACGTGAAACTAGTAATGGGTGACTACGCCAAATTAGGAAAGGAGGAAGTTTATAAAGGCATAATAGGAAAAAACAGTAAGCATGACAAGACAAATGATAATGGGGAACGACTCTTAAACTTTGCCGCCGAGCGGAACTTACGAGTAAAAGCCACATACCTTCAACATAAAGATATCCACAAGGGGACTTGGTTTAGCCCAGACGGCCAAACTATTAACCAAATCGACCATATATTAATTGAATCAAAACATGCAGGTAAAATTACAGATGTAAAAAGCCAAAGAGGGGCAGATATTAGTAGTGATCATATAATGGTTAGGATTACACTAAAGGAAGAAATAACTCAAGTAAAGATAACATGGAAAGGAAAGAACAGGTTAAACTTAGAGTCCCTAAAACAAGAAGAAACAAGAAACAAATATATGAACACGATTCAAACAGGATTAGAATTAAATGAAAATGGAATGGATATTAATGATGAATGGGAAGCAATAAGTAAAATAGTGAAGGAAAAGGCGGAAGAATTATTAAGAAACAAGAAGAAAGACAGAAACGAATGGTTCGACGAAGAATGTAAAAGAAAGATTGAAGAAAGAAGAAAGTCTAAATTAGAATACCTAAGAAAAAATAGTAAAGAGAATAAAGAAAAGTATCAACAGGATAGAAGATCGACCAAAAATGTAATAAGAAAGAAAAAAAGACAGTATCAGAATAATCAGTTGGAAGCAATGGAGGAAAACTTTAAGTAAAACAAGCTGAGGTGGTTTTACGCAAAAACGAGAGAAATGAAAAAGAAACAACATATACAAATATTCATGGAAAAGGAAGGAAAAAAAATAGGAAATAAACAGGAAATTAAAGAGCTATGGGCAGACTACTATGAGAAGATGTTTAAAGACATAGAACAATGGGAAAAAGAAGAAGTAGATGCAATTGAAGGGAATAGTGATATCGAACCACCTACACTGGAGGAAACGCAAAAAATAATTATAGATCTGAAAAATAATAAAGCAGCCGGTAGTGATGGTATATATAATGAATTTTTGAAATACGGGGGATCAACTTTAATTGAAAAAGTCCATAAATTAATAACTAGGATATGGGAAAAAGAAGAAATGCCCGAAATATGGAAAGAATCAGTTATAATTCCTATTTACAAAAAAGGTGAGAAGGGAAAATGCGTAAACTACAGACCTATTAGCTTGCCAAACGTAGTTTATAAAGTGCTAGCAAAATTAATAGATCAGAAGTTGGAAAATGCAACTAATTCACTATTAGGAGATTATCAATGTGGCTTCCGTGCTAATAGATCGACAATTGATAATATCTTTACCATAAAACAAATTCAAGAAAAATGTTGGAGAAAAAATTAAAAGATATATACATTCTTTATAGACTTCAGGCAAGCATATGATACGATAAAAAGGAATGAGATAGTAAGAACCTTACAACTATTTAACTGTCCTAGCAAGCTACAGAGATTAGTAGAGATGACATTAAAAGAATCCTTCAGCAAAGTAAGAGTAGATAGAGAAGAAACAAGGAAGTTCCCAACAAGTAGAGGACTGAAACCAGGAGACCCACTGTCAAGTACTCTATTTAATCTAGTACTTGAACGCATAATTAGGAAAAGCAATATCAAAAGAAATGCTAATATACATAAAGGTCCACACCAATGTCTAGCTTTTGCCGATGATGTATTGATCCTGACTAGAACAAAATATACACGACAAGAAATGGCGACTGCAATAATAAAAAATGCGGAAGAAATGGGAATGGAAATAAATGATCAAAAATCTAAATTTATAATAATGGGAGAATCAGAGGAAGGTGAACTACTAAATATTAACTTAAATGATAAAGTTGTAAAAATAAAACCGGTGGAAAGTGTAATATACTTAGGAACAGAATTAACGTCAGACGGAAAAATGAATAATAAAATAAAAAGGGGGCTTACGCTAGGTTACAGGTGCGTAGGTGTTTTTAAAATCCTATTAACTTCAAAAGTACTTTCTAAGCCGACTAAACTAAAACTGTATAAAACAATTATAAGACCAACAGTTCTATACGCGAGTGAGTGTTGGGTTATGTCACAGCAGGAAGAAAATAAAATTGAGGCATGGGAGAGGAAGATATTAAGGCTAATATATGGAGGAATAAAAGAAAATGACCAATGGAGAAGACGAACAAATAAAGAAATACAGGAACTCTATAATGACACGACAATAATACAAATAATAAAGCAAAACAGAATAAGATGGATTGGGCATCTAACCAGATTACCAAGCACAAGAACGGCGAAAGAAATTTATAAAAGTGAGCCAGAAGGAAGAAATAAGCGAGGTAGACCCAGACTTAGCTGGAAAGAAGAAGTAGAGCAAGATCTGAAAAACCTGGAAGTTATCAACTGGGAATTAACAGCACTGGAAAGAAAGACATGGAAGCAAATAGTTGAAAGAGCCAAGGGCCTATAAGGCCTGTAGCGCTGCAATATATATATGTATTAGATGCGGCGATAAAGGAATCGGAACTAGACAAGTCAATCACCCGAAGCTTAGCCCAAGAGACAAGCGAACCCTGGAACAAACATTTCAAAAACTAGCAAGAGAAGCCGAAAAAAAAGTCTGAACATTAACACAGAAAAAATAAAATACCTCCTCATATGTTTAAGAAACCAGCACAACACTACAGAACTGAAGATAAACGACTACAAGCTACAGAGAGTGAAATATTTCAAATACTTAGGAGTGACAGTAAGCGATAAAAATATCAGAAGCTCAGAGATAAATGAAAGAGTGAAAGCAGGAAACAGAGCATACTGGAAGTACTATAAACTACTAAAGAACAAGCACATCAGAAAAAGTACCAAGATAAAAATCTACAATGCAGCAATTAAGACAGTTATAACATACGGAGCAGAAACCATGTACATTACTGAAAGAGACTGTTAAAAGCTACGAGTATTAGAAAGAAAAATATTAAGAAAGATATTTGGACCTAAGAAAATACAAGGAGAATACGCACCACTTATGAATTATAAAATTAGAGATCTCATGGAGGGAGAAGATATTGTTAAAGTAATAAAAGCACAAAGATTAAAATGGTTCGGGCATATTCAGAGAAAAGACCCCGATTCCACTATAAGGAAAATATCAGACTGGAAGCACACGGAAACCAGACCGAGAGGAAGACCGAAGTCAAGATGGCAAGATCAAATAACTGAGGACATTAAAGCTATGGGAATTGATAACTGGAGAGGGCTGATCGCGGATAGAAATGAGTGGAATAAGAAAACAAATCAAGCTAAGACGCACAACAATCTGTAAAGAGGAACACATAGAAAAAGGAATATGCAGGCTGAAGGGATCCGCTAGAATAAAGGATCAGAAGAGCTCATGCAAAGAGCGGCCTATACTCTGAGTCGGAGTGTCGGGCCTATATATATATATATATATATATAAAGATAGTCCCTCTCACAGCTTGTGTGGTTACATACACAGTAAAATGTTATTTCTTGACTGGGATAGGGTTTGGAAAAACTCCAATCTCAGTGCTACGCACAGGTACCAAGCTTTAATGGTTAGATTGAATTAAAACCACTTGTATGTTTCGCCTGACGTTTCGTTTTTTATTCAAAACATTATCAAAAGCTATGGACAAAAATTTTACAATAAGTAACGTTGTTATAAAAGTTATTGAAAGTGACAGTCTTACCTAACACCTTGTGGACCAAAACACATGTTTTATTAAAAGCATGTGAAGATATTCAAATTTGAACAAATTCATAAACAGGGGCAGTAGGCCACCAAGATTACAGACCTGGGCTGCACATGATATAAATACACTTAGTCATACATCTAGTCAGTTACACATTAAAAATTACTAGCACATTTAAAATTTGATTTACAATAATTTTATTAGCTATTTGGCCAACATGGCCGTCAAATTTGGATAAAATCGTGGTATTATTTCTAATCAAACAGCGACAGGTGTCAGAACAAATTGTTAGAACCGCGCATGCGCGGAGCGCAAGGCGTCCAAATATTACGAGGGACGTTCAAAATGGAATTGACCAATTAGCTTGTACAATGCAATCTAACATAAGACTAGTCAAAAAACGACGACAAGGGCTATGTCTGAAGGTTCTAAAAGGTGGAAACTACAAAAAGAGTCCTAATTGAGCACCCAAAGTTGTAAGTCTACCATGGGAAAAAAGACAAATGAGAAAAAATGGAGGAGAAAAGACCCTAATTAGATCTAAATATAACTAAATTTATTGTGGGACCGTATTGAGTTTATTAAAAATTTCATTATTAAAGAATTAGTAATAGAAATGTGGTAGTAAAAAGAAAATATTATAAGATAAAAGTAACTACCCATTGGGCTTTCTCGGTTGGAGAAATTCTAAGGAGAAATCATTGTTGGACATGGCTAACAAAAGGTGGTATGAGACACTAAGATGATCAATGTCAGTATTTGAATTTAAGGTATTATTTGTACCAAAAATGTGGCACATTTCGATGAAAGTGCGGTGACTAGAATTTGGTTCAATAGTAATAATTTTTGTATTTTCAAAATCCATACAATGACCAGTGCTGTTGACATGTCCAGCAAGAGCGCAGGCTTTGGGTTTAAGACGAGAGTCGCTTTTATGCTGAATAATTCTTGATTTCAACCTCTGAGAAGTTTGACCAATATACGTAGAAGGACAACCACTACAGTTTATCTGATAGACGGCATTAGGGGTTAGGAGAGCTGGAGTTTTATCCAACCCCTAATGCCGTCTATCAGATAAACTGTAGTGGTTGTCCTTCTACGTATATTGGTCAAACTTCTCAGAGGTTGAAATCAAGAATTATTCAGCATAAAAGCGACTCTCGTCTTAAACCCAAAGCCTGCGCTCTTGCTGGACATGTCAACAGCACTGGTCATTGTATGGATTTTGAAAATACAAAAATTATTACTATTGAACCAAATTCTAGTCACCGCACTTTCATCGAAATGTGCCACATTTTTGGTACAAATAATACCTTAAATTCAAATACTGACATTGATCATCTTAGTGTCTCATACCACCTTTTGTTAGCCATGTCCAACAATGATTTCTCCTTAGAATTTCTCCAACCGAGAAAGCCCAATGGGTAGTTACTTTTATCTTATAATATTTTCTTTTTACTACCACATTTCTATTACTAATTCTTTAATAATGAAATTTTTAATAAACTCAATACGGTCCCACAATAAATTTAGTTATATTTAGATCTAATTAGGGTCTTTTCTCCTCCATTTTTTCTCATTTGTCTTTTTTCCCATGGTAGACTTACAACTTTGGGTGCTCAATTAGGACTCTTTTTGTAGTTTCCACCTTTTAGAACCTTCAGACATAGCCCTTGTCGTCGTTTTTTGACTAGTCTTATGTTAGATTGCATTGTACAAGCTAATTGGTCAATTCCATTTTGAACGTCCCTCGTAATATTTGGACGCCTTGCGCTCCGCGCATGCGCGGTTCTAACAATTTGTTCTGACACCTGTCGCTGTTTGATTAGAAATAATACCACGATTTTATCCAAATTTGACGGCCATGTTGGCCAAATAGCTAATAAAATTATTGTAAATCAAATTTTAAATGTGCTAGTAATTTTTAATGTGTAACTGACTAGATGTATGACTAAGTGTATTTATATCATGTGCAGCCCAGGTCTGTAATCTTGGTGGCCTACTGCCCCTGTTTATGAATTTGTTCAAATTTGAATATCTAATAATATTAATAAACTCAATAATTTGAGGCTGCCTTTAACACAAAGTAATTCTATTGTAACACCCGATAAGTGGTTTAAAAATATATCTAATGTTGTCATCCCTGATTGTATACAACGTTTCCTTGCACTTGGACCAAAATTTGGGTTACCTGTTAGCTTGAATAATAAATCAACCTTATATAAATATCTTGCTCAAATTGAAGACATTATTAATAGTTTGGATAATAAGGAAAGGAATAATTATCGCTCCTTAGTAGCTTTCCACATTACAGATTTCCTTAAAAATCATAAAAATACAAATAATCCTTTATCTTCTATTGAAAAGAAATGCAACATCTTTCTTAAAAATAATCCAAATGTTGTAATTTTACCATCAGACAAGAGCAATGTCACTGTAGCCTTAGAGCGTGATGATTACATCTCCAAAATGCAGACCCTTTTGCAAGATAACCAGGTTTATCAACCCTTAAAAAAGGATCCCACAACGTCTATTGAGACTAGGAATAATAAGTTAATCAGAGATTTGGATAATAATAATTACATAGATAACCCCACATATAAACGCTTAATTTGTCATAATTCGGTTTCTCCTAAATTGTATGGTTTACCCAAAATACACAAACCCGACACACCTTGTCGACCCATTGTGTCCTCGACACAATCTCCAGATAGAAAACTGTCCAAATATCTGGCAGAGATCTTAGGGCAAGCCTTTAATGAATATAATAGTTTTCGTATCAAAGATAGTTTCGCCTTCAGCGAAAAAATTAATAATTTTCAATTACCACCTGATTATGAGATTATTTCACTAGATGTGGTCTCTCTTTTTACCAATATCCCTGTAGATTTGGTTATACAGGTTGTTGAAACCAATTGGAACTTAATAGAACCACTAACTAGTATACCCAAATCACAGTTTATTAACCTTCTCAAATTCATCTTTGACTCAACATATTTTTCCTTCAATAATAATTTTTATAAACAAATCTTTGGATCCCCAATGGGCTCAACTCTTTCCCCCATTTTGGCCGAAATCATAGTCAATACCATCATAAAGGAAAGCATCCCCAAGCTGGCTTTTCAATTTCCGTTTCTTTACCAGTATGTTGATGATCTGGTTTGTGCAGTACCGGTCGACGACGTTGCCAATGTGCTGAGTGTTTTCAATGGTTTCAACCCTCACATCCAATTCACAGTGGAAAGAGAAAAGGATAGGTCTGTCCCCTTTCTGGACACCCTGGTCATCAGAACGGATTCCAACACTATTAAACTGGATTGGTATGTTAAACCAACCAGTTCTGGCCGTTATCTGAATTTCCATTCTATACACAACATTCGACATAAGTTGAATGTAGTGAAAGGGCTCAAGCACAGAATCTTAACGATCTCGCATCCGGATTTTCACGCAGTTAATCTCAATAAATTAGTTAATACTCTCAAATTAAATAATTATCCTATTTCTTTATTAAATTCTATCTTATACTCCACCCCCAAGGGCAGGATCATTCCACCAGAAAATTCTGATAATAATATAAATGATAAACCTCCACTTTACAAAAGTCTCATTTACGTCCAAGGACTTTCTCATATAATTAAACAGGTTTTTCGTAAGTTCGATCATATTATCATTGCTGACAAACACCATCATATCATAAAAGATTGTTTCTCAAAATTAAAGGATAAAACTCCAGCTCTCCTAACCCCTAATGCCGTCTATCAGATAAACTGTAGTGGTTGTCCTTCTACGTATATTGGTCAAACTTCTCAGAGGTTGAAATCAAGAATTATTCAGCATAAAAGCGACTCTCGTCTTAAACCCAAAGCCTGCGCTCTTGCTGGACATGTCAACAGCACTGGTCATTGTATGGATTTTGAAAATACAAAAATTATTACTATTGAACTAAATTCTAGTCACCGCACTTTCATCGAAATGTGGCACATTTTTGGTACAAATAATACCTTAAATTCAAATACTGACATTGATCATCTTAGTGTCTCATACCACCTTTTGTTAGCCATGTCCAACAATGATTTCTCCTTAGAATTTCTCCAACCGAGAAAGCCCAATGGGTAGTTACTTTTATCTTATAATATTTTCTATTTACTGCCCCAATTCTATTACTAATTCTTTAATAATAAATTTTTAATAAACTCAATACGGTCCCACAATAAATTTAGTTATATTTAGATCTATTTAGGGTCTTTTCTCCTCCATTTTTCTCATTTGTCTTTTTTCCCATGGTAGACTCACAACTTAGGTGCTCAATTAGGACTCTTTTTGTAGTTTCCACCTTTTAGAACCTTCAGACATAACCCTTGTCGTCGTTTTTTTGACTAGTCTTATGTTAGATTGCATTGTACAAGCTAATTGGTCAATTCCATTTTGAACGTCCCTCGTAATATTTGGACGCCTTGCGCTCCGCGCATGCGCGGTTCTAACAATTTGTCGGACACCTGTCGCTGTTTGATTAGAAATAATACCACGATTTTATCTAAATTGACGGCCATGTTGGCCAAATAGCTAATAAAATTATTGTAAATCAAATTTTAAATGTGCTAGTAATTTTTAATGTGTAACTGACTAGATGTATGACTAAGTGTATTTATATCATGTGCAGCCCAGGTCTGTAATTTTGGTGGCCTACTGCCCCTGTTTATGAATTTGTTCAAATTTGAATATCTTCACATGCTTTTAAAAAAACATGTGTTATACAGTTTCAGTTTTGTTTCTTTTCTTGTTGAGTTTTTTAGAGTTTTGTGTATTGTTCCACATATATGTTGGAATTTACTTAGTTTATTGTATACGTCTTTCTCCTCTCGGAAGCTCACGTTACAGCCAAGATAATTGAAACACGATACTTGTTCAATCGATTGGTTTTCTATTACTATTTTGCTTCTTACAATATCCTTACATTTGAATGCCATAATTTTTATTTTGTCAATAGAGATTTTTAGATTATATTCCTTACCTAAGTGGTTTAATTTATATATTGCTCATTGCAAGTCGTCTTCTTTTCGCTGTATTATTGAGAGGTCATCTGCAAATAGTAAGGCATTAATATATGTGTTTTCATTAATTTTTATTCCTGGGCTAGTGTTTGTTTTCCATTTGCTAACCAAGTCGTCTATTATAAATATTGAATAGAGTGGGTGATAATCCGCACCCTTGTCGTAATCTTTTGTTTGTATTGCTTCTGTAATGTGAGTTCATGTATTTATTGTGAAGGTGATGTGGTGATAGACACTTTTGACGGTTTTTATAATGTGTTTGGGGTATCCTCTAGTTTCCATTATAAGGTATAGTTTGTTCCGGTTAACGCTATCGAAAGCCTTTACGAAATCTATGAAAGCTATATGCGTTTCTATGTTAAATTCTCTGTGTTTTTCTATGATTTGTTTTATTGTGAAGATATTATCGCTACACGATCTGCCTTTTCTGAATCCATTTTGTTTTTCTGACAGCAGACTTTCTGCTATGTTTTGTATTCTTTTGTTTAATATCTATGTATAGATATTATCCACGTTGAGGAGACATATACCTCGATAGTTTTCGCAATTGCTACGTTTGTCCATTTTGAATAAAGATCTTCGGCCGATTTCCATGGTGACGATATTGTTTGTTTTTGCCAGCATTCGTTTATTGCATGTAGGAGTCTAAGATGGAGGAATATTCCCCCTTGTTTGAAGAGTTCATTATTTAGCCCAGCTGGCCCTGGCGCTTTGCGGTTTTTAAGGTTTTTTAAAACTTCATTTACTTCTTCCATTGTTATCGAGTCTACTTCGTCGTTTCCTATCTAATCTTCTGGTGATCCTTCTTTTGAGCTTTTCTCTTCATCACACCATAATTTTTTGTAATGTTTCTTCCATTCGTCTTCTTTTATTACATTGAGAAATGCTACGTCTTCATTTATTCAAATGTTTTATCATTTTGCAGGCGAATTGTTGTTTTTTATAAATGTCGTGTTCTATAGTGTTAACAAAGTGTTTCCAGGAGTCCTCATGTGCTTTTGTTGTTAACTGTTTTGCATAGTTATGTTTTTCAGTATATTCGAACTTCGCGTGTCTGTTTTTGTTTGTATGTAGTGTTTGTACGCTTTCTGTTTTTCTTCAACTGCTTCCTCTATTTCGTTGTTCCGGATTTTAAGGGCTCGTGGATTTCTTGTCTTGAGTTTCTTGTCGAGAGCTTCGTATGCTGCGCGTTCTATGCATTTGTTTATATTCCTCCATTCTAATTCTATGTCATTTTCTGTAGGTGTTATCTCTAAAAGTGGTTGTAGTCTTCGTTGAAAAAGTTGCTTGATTGAAGGATCTTGTAGTAGATGTACCTTAAAAATTTATTTTTGGTTTTTATTCTTGTTAGGTCTACTGCGTTTTAACCATCTTTCTAGTAGTTGTACTTTTGCCAATAGGAGGTAGTGGTCTGTATACAGGTTGCTTCCTCTGTATACTCTTACGTCTTTGATTAAGCCTTGTAGTTTTTCATTAACTATAACGTAGTAATCTATTATGGATCTTAGGCCTCTTGCAATCTTGTCCATTTTCATTCATGTGGCTTTCACCAAAAGTTTCTACTACTTGGTTAATTGGTGCGTTTCCTTCTCTGGCGTTGAGATCACCGCTAATTATAAGATTATCGGCCTTGTTAGCTTTGTCTGTTGTTTTCTGAAGGTCTTCATAGAATATAGCTGTTTCATCTTTCTTACCTTCTTCTGGGGCGTAGACTCCTACAACTGTAAGATGGCCTCTGTCTGTTTTAAATCTGACCGACACTATTATCTTGCTAACGTAAGTGTAGCTTAGTAATTTGTCTTTCCATTTTAAATCTATCAATATTGCTACTCCGCTGCAGGCTTTTCTTGTGTCTTCGACAACACTGTAGATTATTGTGTAGTCTCGTAAGTCTGTTTTACCCCTCAGATTTCTCTTTGTCTCTGTGATTATTGCTATATTGATTCTTTTTTCTTTTAATCTTTTGTTAAGTTCTTCTTCCTTTGTTCCCAGGCCGCTAACATTCCAAGTGGCTATTTGTAACGTGTCTTTGATATGTTCATTCTTGTCCTTTTCGCGCCTTGTTTGTCTGTTACATCCGTCTGGTCTATTACTGTGAAAATTGCTAGTAATTTTTAGTTGCTTTATTAACAAAAAAACATGAAAATTGCAAAAAATCTGCTGGGCGTTATTTTTTTGTGAAAAATTCTAATCGACATGCCCCGTGGTCACGCTCCTGGAATTACTGGATCAACTGTGATAGGTCCAAAGAATACCTCATAAATTTATAAAGTAACTGTAGAAATTCAATTAATATCTCCCAAAGCCTTTTTTAGATAACAATAATAAACAGATTTTGTTTGAAAACGTTAACGCCCTACATCTCGGAAACGAAGCGTTCCCGGACCCATCTTTATTAGGAGTTTTTTGTTTGTATTGATGATGTAAGGACAATTTTTGCATCTTGCGCTTTTCTGCCTTTTTCCGTATTTGTATCTTAAATTTTAGTATTTTTCCCGCATTACGTTCAAATTAAAAGTCAGTAATGTTTTGAAACCCAATTTTCTTCGTTTCGAGTATTAGCGCCTCCCAGATTACTTATGATCTTAGATATTTAAATTTACTTAAGTTTTGTTTCCGGCATGCGTGACGCAATGTGCCTTATCGTATTTGAATTGTTTTTCGGCCCCAGAATGTTGCCGTTTGCCGGTTTAGCGAACCATTGTTTACCTTATTGTTGAGGGTTAACCCCGACGTGGTTTTCTGCATGCAAAATTGTGATGTCAGCGTTACATTGAGTTGGAAATCTGTACGTTTTATATATGGGATAAAGAGAGAGAGAGCGAGCCTTCTTTCGGCTCCCCCTCCCGTCTGTGCAGCCCGCGTCTCGAGACATTCATCGACTTTAGGGAAGGCTACATGTGGTCGTTTTTGTTCCGTGGCGAAGGCGTGGGCCTTCGCCGCGCAAGTCAAAATTGTGAAGTGTTGAAACTAAATAGTTGCTACCAGCCAAGACCTATGTCTTTAAGTGGCGTGTTGGTGAATGGTTAGAAAAGGATTTCTGTATCGCGAAGTTTGGTAGATTCTAAGCAACGCCGTGAGGTGAATTATAAATGGAAGCCTTGTTTATGCTATGTTTTTGTTACCGAAGTTACGTATGTTGTACCGCAACCCCTTGCCTATCGTCTCTTTTTACGTTTTGCCCTTGGGCGATATAACACCGTCCTGAACCGCTTGACCCATCGTATCCTATGCAGTTCCCGTCGTTCTTCAGATATTTGGAGGCAATCGCTTGGGGTCCGACCTGCAGCACGGTTGGACATCGTCACCATAGCAGCTGAATTCCTCCAAAAGGTATTGCGGCATGTTGTAATAGTTTTAACGAGGGCAAATATGCAGTAAAGTGATTGCGGAAGTGTCGCCATGTTACCAGACGTTGTCGTTAATTTAAATATTAAGATGTTGAATAGAAATTACCGCATTGGAGTCAATTTTGAGTATATACCGTTACGATTTAATGTTTGTACTTAGTTTAAAGTTGTTGGATTCAAATAATTGTCGCCATTGTATCATATTTGGTTGTTTATCGTCAATATTTATGGTTTGAAAGTAGTTTCTTTGTGTAAATTTAAAGTTGTTACTTTTTTCATGCAGTTACATCGCTTGCCGTAAAGTTTACCGCCTGTATTTAGTTTTAAACATTACGCTAAAATAAAATCACTTTTCAAAAAAGGCGATAGAACAGACTGCAACAATTATAGGGGCATCAGTTTACTAAATTCAGGATACAAGTTATATTCGAAAATTATAACAGCAAGAACGCAAACAATAGCTGAAGTGATCCTAGAAGAAGAACAGAATGACTTTCGCAAAGGACGATCCTGTATAGATGCTGTCCTCACCTTGAAACAGATC
Source organism: Agriotes lineatus (assembly GCA_940337035.1). Lineage (NCBI taxonomy): Eukaryota > Metazoa > Arthropoda > Insecta > Coleoptera > Elateridae > Agriotes > Agriotes lineatus. The sequence continues at coordinate 18,033 of CALNHX010006296.1, forward strand.
ATAGAAAAACGTAGAGAACGGAATTTAGAAACACATATAGCATTTGTTGATTTCACTAAAGCATTTGACAAGGTTACAAGAACAAAACTATGGTCAATTTTAGAAAAAAATGGATTTCCATCTCATTTGATAAAAGCGATAAAGAGTCTTTATCAAAACACCAAAATCGCTATAGAAAGCAATGACGAAGGCGAAAGCCTGATATACACAAATCAAGGTGTAAGACAAGGATGTGGCCTATCACCCACTCTATTTAATATATATATTAACGACATGATAAAGACATGGAAACAAGAAGCACCAAAGGGAATACAAATAAATACAAATAAATATGTCAACACAATACTCTTTGCTGACGACCAGGCTATAATCGCAAATTCAGAAAACAATTTACAACGAGCAATCTACAGATTAAACAACATAGCAAAAGATTACAACTGCCAAATATCAACAACTAAAACAAAAATAATGGCCTTTCAAGGAAAACAACCCATAAGATCTAAAATTATTATTAACAACACCAATCTAGAACAAATACAAAATTTCAGATATCTAGGTTGCGATGTCTCATATAACTATGACCAAGACATTGACAAAAAAATAGCCACATTTCAGAGAATGTGCGGTACTATAAGAAGAGCACTAAGAAACAAAACAAGAAAGGAGACACAGATAAAATTTTACAAAGTAATGGCGGTCCCCACATTACTATATGGCAGCGAAACATGGACAATGACAACAAAGGACCATAGGAAAATCCAGTCAGCAGAGATGAGGTTCCTAAGAGGAGTCAAAGGATGCAGCCGGTTAGACAGATTTACTAACGAACACATTAGAAACGAGCTACAAGTACAACCAATAAGGAACCAAATAATAAATTACAAGACAAGATGGAAGGAACATGTAGATAGAATGAACCCAGAAAGACTCCCAAAATTAGCAATACAATACAACCCAAGAGGAACCAGAGATGTCGGAAGACCTCGCAAACGATGGAATATTGAACCGGAACAGGCCGCAAGGCCTAATCCTTGAAGTAGACGACGACGACGACATTACGCAATTAACATCACTAACCTTTATCGAGTATTTCTAACCTTTAACGGATAATCCATTTCACGTTCGTTGTCACATATATATCTTTCTACGCTAGTATATTTCATTTTAATTAGTTGTGCTTTACTTTAATAAAATTATGGCGTTTGCATGCGTGTTTTGTGTATTTTTCCTCTGTATAGGAATTCAGACAGCTGTAAAAGAATGCAAGTTATGGTAGGTTTGACAGACCTGTTCGTAGGATCGCCGCTCAAACATTGCCAAGGTTGATTCAGAAAGGTTGGATTCGTTGCTTTCACAATGGTGGTGGCGCCTGACATTTAACACCTTCAGTAACTATCATATCGCCCTGATTGGTATAGTTTGTAGCAAACCGCCCTTCTCCTCGATGTCTAAGCCGGACAATCTGTTACAAGGTAATTAAGGTACTTTTAGGGTGAGCTCTGAAATCCGTTCATTAACATGTCGATGTCGTGCTGCAACAAATTGGCAAAATGTCCTGAAGTCAATTTCCGCCTGTAACAATGAGATTTATAATTGGGTAAAATATCCGACAATTTTTTTTACAAACTGAACGGGTTGCTCTCTACAAACACCACTCTCCTCCGGATCCTATTGGTTCTAAGCAACTCGTTTCTTGAAAAAGCAAAATTATTTTTGACTAGCGTTCTGCACACAAATTGGGCGGGAAAGAATTCATTTAATGCAATTTGTACAAGAGTGATCTATTTTGTTGTCGAGTTAATTTTGAGGTTATGTTATCCACATAAAAAAAGTCACTTATAAAAATTTTAAAACCCTACTACTGGCTTACTTGCGTCGCCCTGAGTCGATTGACACCAAAATCAGCCAATTGGGCCCACGGTTTCGCTCATAAAGTGGCGTCAAGCAAACAAGCAAGCAAGCAAGCAAGCAATGAAAATTATTATGTCGGATAATTCACAGTCGTCTCGTGGCGCTATTACTGATTATACCATTCATAATCTATAAGACCGCTATACAGACCACGTATTAATAAGTGAAAATTCCGTGGCGTTCTCGTTTTGGTGTTTTCAATTTTAAACTGTTGTCGAAATCATGCCCTTTACAACAAGTTTTTTACGATACGCATTACATTTACTTTTAGTGTAATTCTCGTATTGGTATTCATGGTGTAATTTCATCGAATACGCACTCGACGAGTTTAAGAATTATCAAATACCTTTTCTTACAAACTGAACGGGTTGCTTTCTAGAAACACCACTCGTCTGTGGATCGTATTGTTTCTAAGCAACTCGTTTTTTGAGAAATTAAATTGCTTTTCATTATTCACAGTAGTCTCGTGGTACTATTACTGATTATACCATTCATAATCTATAAGACCGCTATACAGACCACGTATTAATAAGTGAAAACATCGTGGTGTTCTCGTTTTCGTGTTTTCAATTTTGAACTGTCAGTTGTCAATATCATGCCCTTTACAACAATATTTTTACGATACGTGTAAGTAATTCTCGTATTGGTATTCATGGTATAATCTAATCGAATACGCACTCGACGACTTTAAGAATTATGAAATACTTTTTCTTACAAACTCAACGGGTTGCTTCAGAGAAACATCGCTCGCCTTCGGTTCTTCGTGCTTCTAAGCAATCGTTTCGTAAGACAGCAAAAGCATTTTTAATAATTCACATTTATCTCGTGGTATTATTACTGATTATTTCCTTCATAACCATAATAATGTACAATTACCATGGTTTCGGTCAGTTTAATAACGATAAACATTCAAATGTAAAAATTTAACTGCGGTTAAAAATGTGTCAGAATTTAATCGCTTCTGAATAATTTAGACAGCATTATCAAAGGCGCTTCACTAACTGCATTTTACCTATTAATTCAGGAAATAGTCATGCGGAATATCCCGCGTGAATGTAAACTAGTCTGAATAAATTTATACGATTTTCTGTCAAACTGTCTTGCTCTGAATAAATATATCTCCTACATTTTTTGTCCAAAGATCCCTCGTGCTACGCACTCGAGATTTTTGTTGATCGACAAATTTACTTGAAAAAAATTTTTCGCAAAACATTTTTACCGAAAACGTCAAAATTGAATCGGCTAGTTAGCCTTACGAACTTTGTTATTCAGATCTGTACTCAGTGGCCTGAAAATCTAAAACAGAACGTTGGCCTCTGAACAGCTGATTGGGTAGTTATTTGTAACATCATAATAAAATCATTGAATTATTTATTGTTTAATTATTCATTTGATTTGATTTAATTAAATTTTCCAATATTGAACTGGTCAATGTTTGAATTTTCTAAATGTATACTTCTTATTCATAACATCTTGACAGATGTGTTGTGACCCATTATTAATTTTGAATATTACTGATGGCTCTTTTTATCGTGTTATACCAGCTTTGTCTACTGAAAGCCATATGGGCGGCTTCACTCAAACTAGTGTGAAGAAGCAGTAAATACACTGTATTTTGTTATTACCTGTGTCTGGCATGTGCAAAATTGCTACATTGTTTTTTTTTCATATTATCCGCTGGAATACTGGTTCGCGAGGAAGAGCAGAAGGCACTTAGTGTCTTTCTGAATGCGCGCCATTTAGTCCTTATAATTTAATCTTGTGGTGTAGATCTAGTACTTTACCATTATGCATATGTTTTTTAATGTAAATGTAATGTGATATGAATGTTATATTATTAGGACTAATAAAGCCCTTTATTATTATTATTATTATTATTATTATTTCGTATTCACAGTTGCCGCTGTTGTCTATTAAAGCTCCCAGGTATGTCAGACTATTTACAACCTGCCATTGACCAATGCTTTGACTGTTACGCCAATTATCATGATTTTCGTTTTATCATAATCTTGAGACGGTAGAGAATACTAATCTCTTCAAGTTTGTTTAAGAGTGTGGAAATTTGATTTTCATTTGCAGCAATCAGCGTGGTATCGTCTGCAAACCTAAGGTTTGATATTTTTGTACCGCCAATAGTTATATAGAAAAGGCAAGGAGCCAGTTTATGCACGTCATCAACAAGTCATGATGTCACATATTTATTCCGTTTACGCTAGGTTTAAAAACGACTTAAATAAATCACAATGGTATGCAACCCACCAAACAGTATTCAACCGACTAACCAGTATGCAACCCAACAAACAGTATTCACCCATCAAACAGTAAAATTTATAAATTGCAATTATTATTGTGCATCAGATTACAACGTGATTATTATTTATTTAAATTGATCTAATTTATGAATTGATTAAAATAACTTAAAACGAACATTGACAAAACAGTAAAAATGTAAATTTATTTCAATACACTTGAAACTCAGCAAACTAATTATCTACAATATAATATAATAATTAATCGCTATCACAAGTGTCATCAGATTCTTCGTCGTTGACTTCTATTATTATTGGGGCAATGTCTTCTACATCAAAACCCACTTCCCTGTCCCACCACTTCTGTATAATGCCCTCTGCATGTGTAACGCAATTTGACCACGTTTCAGCTGTTACTTTACTTAACGCTTCTTGCCACATATTTAGGGTATTTTCTACGCCGTACCCATGTTCACCTATATGTTTATTATAATAGGTTTTGGCAATCCCCCACACATTTTCTATGGGGTTGAAAATGCAATGGTAGGGAGGAAGTCTGAGTACAGTATGTCCATACTGTTCCGCAAGGTTGTCTGCGACATACGTTTTTGGAGGTTTGTGCCTGAAAAAAATTTGTTAGTACTTGAGCACACAGAATTCACTTAATATACTTACTGTGCAACCAACTGCAATAATTCCATTTTTAACACATTCCCCTCAATATTCACTGACCGGCTTGTTAACCAATCAATAATGTCTTGTTTTTTCCAACTAGCATTGGGTGTTTTATCGGCCAATGTGCTATGATAACTTGCGTTATCCATAACAATAATTGAGGGCTCCTCCAAATTTTTCAAAAGCTGATCTTCAAACCATTTTAAAAAAACTTCCTGATTCATTTCCCCGTGGTAATCCGGGTTTTTTGTGCTCGATGTAAAAATCAATGAAGCACCAGGAATAAATCCATCTCTGTTGCCAGCATGAAGAACGATATATCTAAGAAAATAGATAAATAATATTATTTAAATACTGTTAAACTTACAATGCTAACCTTTTTCCATCTGATTTTATTTTTTTAACGCTGTTTTTACTATCATCTTGCCATGATCTAGAAACAGTGCCATTTTCAAAAATCCACGTTTCGTCTAAATATACAAATTGTGAAGGTTTTTCCTGGTGCAGATTTTTAATGTATTTTCTTAGAAACTCCACTCTGCGGAAAGCAATGTGATCCAACTCCATGAGCCCTCTGCGTGGATCATCCTTTTTCCAGCGGAATCCTATATCTTTCAGGACCTTTCCTAACGAAGATATTCCTCCCTTGAAAACATCTCTTTCCTTCAAAACTCGCAATAGAGATGCCCGAGTAATATGTTGTTCTAACAAAAAATTATTCTTACTTGTAATGTTCAGCAAAAGAGAGTAAATGATTCACTTACTGTTTTGGTACATTTCATAAACCACATTTCTTATGGCTACTTGGTCGAAATCGTCAACGTCCACTACGGGTTTGGTTCTAAGCTTTTTCCGCTTCGGACTTTTGATAAGTTCATTTGCCTTTATTGTCTGTGCAACCGAACTAACGGTTGGTAGACATATTTGCAAGGCATTTGCAACTCTCTATAATAAATAAAACACTATAATGTAATAATACAATAATTATACGTTGTTTAACAAACCTCTTGGACAGCAGCTAAAGGAATTAAGGGGCCTCCATTGTCGCGTTCCCGCTCAAAATAGCTTAGTAGGGAGGCTATAAGCTGTTTTGACTGCTTACATAGGGCTTTCGGCATTATTTCCACAGCACAAAACACGTAAACGCAATAACTAACTTTGAAAAAGCACTACTAACAATCCACGTACGATCTCAATTAGTTAGGTTAGAAACACAAAACAGTAACTAAATACTATGTAAACCAAATACGATGTCACACCAACCTAAGAGCGGAAAATTTGGCAATAAAAATCAATTTGTTCGTTATAAATCGATAAAACTTCAAAATATTAACAGATTCATTAAATATATGGTTTTATTTTTAAAGTTGATACAAAAGTAATTCTTTTCGACGAATTATTTATAAAAACTAAATCTTATTTTTATTTATTTGGGGTTAGCGTTGAATGACCCTGCAAAAGTGCATTGATGACGTGCATAAACTGGCTCGTTGCCTTTCCTTTACCACCATTTCACTCTTCCAGCACTTGTCTCATTATTATTTCGCTATAGATATTGAAGAACAATAGCGAAAGAACGCAATCGTGTCTGACACCTTACCCTATAATGCATTCTCCAGATAGATATTTATCAACTCTCACACGAGCAAAGTTATTATTATACAATTCTTTTATAAGATACACTAGATGTTTAGGCACTCCCATAGTAAGTAATACATTTCAGAGTTTTTCCCATCTCAGATTATCGAACGCCTTGCTGTAATCGACGAAACATATGTATGCTGGAATGTAGTATTCTCTAGCCTTCTCAATAACCTGCCTAAGATTTAAGATGTGCTCTCGTGTAGTGCGTCCCTTAACGAATCCAGTTTGTTCAGGAGATATCTGCCAGGCGAGATAGTATTCCAGGCGGGCCTGAATAATATAATTATAATAAAACCTTACTCGAGTGAGAAATTAATGCATGAAGACGATAATTGTCGCAGTTGTTTGTAGGAGCTTTTTTATGAAGAGGTACAAAGATCGAAGTTTTCCACTCATCTGGCCATATACCGGTTTCCCATTTTCAAACCACCGAATCCCATTTCTTAAAAGCTTCGGCAGGAACTGAGTTTATACCCGTAGCTTTATTACGTTTCAGCTGTATACAGTTGTGTTCAAATACCGAGAATTTCTGGCAACCCCTCCATATTCTTGGTACGTAAAAACAATTGTAGTAGCCTGTACTATATTAACAGCGAGCAGTTTCTCCCCATCAGCCAATAGATTTTAATATATTTAAGGTCTAGTCCTTCCCTTTTCTTTTTGAAGTGAGCTTTCCATCGAGTGTCCATTGTCCATATTCTCGGTATATGAAAGCTGTGCCTATTTAAATTTGAATAATAATTTTGAAATAGTGCTTGAATGAACATTGAATTTAGGTGAATTTTGAACCTTTCTCATTTCACGTCTTGTCGATTATATGTTATTGATAGTTATCAAGTTTAATTCTGTGTTATTTACATTTGCATTCATTGTGTTCTTTTAATTGATATGTATCGCAACTGTGTGTTTACATTTGCACGTTATTTATAGAATTTTTATTGTGATTAGATATTCGAAATTTATCTCTGTTATTGGGGCTATCAATCTGCTATTAGTTACGGTACGGCACTTACTGACCGATTAAAGCATTCGTACCTATTGACTACGTTTTCTTTGCCTTTCAAGTATTTACCTCTATATGGCATCGCAGTTGTGAAAGCCATTGACTGGTAGGTTGTTGTTTTAATTTTGTGTGCACTACTACTCTGGAACAAAATAGGGTAGAGCTTGTTAGTGCGAGCAGTCTTGTTTCCGGCATCCATATAATTTCAACCCTGTTAAACCCAAGAAAACCAGCAGCTGGATCGCATTCACTGCTTTGAGTTAGCCGAGAACCTCCTTTGTAACGCCAACACTTTTGAAACCACCAACCTAATTTCAAGCTATTTCATAGCTAAGGCTAACTGTTTTAATTGGTGGCATTACTTAATATAATATCGCCAGCGTGGCTGAGCGGTTAGGGCGCTCAGGCTGCGGTGCGACGGCACGGCGTCCAATCCCCACACCTGGCAACTGGCGGGCGGCCCACCCAGTTACTTTAAAAATTAGGTACCAAAACCACAGTTGTGGAAGTAGGGAAAGTAAGCCAGTCGTCGAAGGCGTGATGCTAACCACATCATCCAGTACGCCGTTAACGTGTGTCAGATTGACTGGATTTCGGAAAGAGATATTTCGAAGACCCTGACTCGGCTTGTCTCAGAACATGTTCCTACATGGAATGAAGTGCCCGAACTTTACTTTATTTCATTTTGGAACCATAATCTTGTTTATTGGTCCTCGTTAGAGGGCATAAAATGGCTTTTATAGCCCTAGGGCCTATACAGTTGATAAGCAGTATAACAAGCACCAAAAATGTAGTACAGCAACCCCAAAAATCTGCATAGAAACCATAGCACACCAAAAATGCACAGTGCCAACACATCGACGACGCAGTAGTCTGTAGTCAAAATACTGAATTCTTGAATTTTGTCCATTTTGAGGACTAAAATGAAATAAAACGTTGTATGTACCACGTGCCTAATCACGATTATAGCTCTCTGGAAATTTAAAGCTCTCCGCTTCGCGTCGAGCCCTCGTGCTATAATCTATTGATAATGCCCTTAATACATAAATAACTATGATATAATATTAAATGAAGTAAGGCGATTGTAATTAGGTTAACCGATGACATATTACCATATCGACTAAATAGACGCTAAATATTGGTTTTGTAGTACGGCATTTTGAATTCCGGCTGGTGACGAACTTCTTTCGGTAAAACTTCTAAAAGACTTGTTCGATGTTGTGGGATACCAATTGCTTAACATAATAAATATATCACTTGAAACAGGGATAGTACTAAATAAGTTAAAAGGTAGTGTCATAATACCAGTGCCAAAGGTTAACCGTCCCAAGAAGGCAGAAGAGCTCAGGCCGATAAATCTACTCCCAATTGTTGAAAAGGTTATGGAAGTTTTGGTGCAAGAACAACTAAGCAAGTATTTGGAAGAAAATAAAATATTTTATGAGGGCCAGTCAGGATTTAGAAGTAAACATTCTTGTGAAAGTGCGTGTCAGTTTGTCTTGTCTAAGTGGAAAAAAGAAATCGATGAGGGGAACATTATTGTAAGTGTTTTCATAGATTTAAAACGTGCTTTCGAAACCATTGATCGTGAAAAGTTGATAGATATATGTAGGGTATATGGAATAGGGGGCACAGTCCTTAATTGGCTAAAAAATTATCTAACCAACAGATTTCAAACGACTAAAGTGGAAAATAAACTGTCCGAGGATTTGGAAATAAATTATGGAGTTCCGCAAGGGAGTGTTTTGGCCCTTTACTCTTTATACTCTATATAAATGACATAAACAAATACCTATGCAATAGTTTCACAAATTTATATGCTGATGATACTGTTGTATCTGTATTAGGAACCAACTTTGAAAGAGTAGTTGAATCAATAAATAGTGAACTAAATAGCTTGAAAAATTGGCTTAGTAATAAAAAATTGAAGCTGAATCCTACTAAAACAAAATGCATGGTTCTTGGTACACGTCAAAATTGTAAACTGTTTAAACAGCGCAAGTTCAATATCCAAATTGATTCTGTCGTAGTCGATCAACTACAGGAAATTAGATATTTGGGAATACAACTAGATCCTCAATTAAATCTATGTCATCACGTAGATTACATTTGCAGAAAACTAGGAAAGAGGATTGGATACTTTCGTAGAATATCACATAAACTGTCAAATTGCTCGCGGCGTATAGTTTACAATGTTATAATCTATCCCCAGTTTACGTACTGCATGTCTTTGTTAATATTTTGCAATAGACAAGATGTAAATAGAATCCAAATTCTACAAAACAAAGTAACGCGAATTCTACTGGGATGCAATAGATATACTCCGATAAAAGACATGTTGCAAACACTAATGTTTCTTAATATAGAGCAGATGATCAAAGAGGCGAATTTAATTTTTATTTATAAAATAATAAATAATCTAACACCGGCATTTCTATCAAAATTTTTAACGCGACGGGAGCACATGATAACTTATAACTTAAGAACTGGAGATGATTATTTCATTGAAAGGTGCAATACAAACATAATGCAGAGATCTGTTTTCGTTGAGGGGTTGCGGTTATATAATAATCTTCCCTCAAGTGTAAAAACTGCACCCAATATTACTGATTTTAAAAGAGCATTAAAAACAATGTATTTTCAATGTTAATTCTGCTTTGTTTCTTCTCTGTTTGATTTTTACAGTATAAGTATTTTTTGTAGATCATGTTATTAGATAATGTACTAGCTTTAGAGCTAAATAAAGTTTATTCTATTCTATTCTAATTGCAGTTACAAAAAATAAATTCAAACACAAATAGCTAGAAGCTTTCTAATTCCGTTTATTATCTTGCTACAATATATGATTCTGTTAGTTATTGCTATGTATCTTGATGAAAAAGTAATAAACTGTTAGCATTAGTTACAACTCCAAGTCTTTTCTGTTTTCGATAATTAATAATAATAGAACACATTAATAAAGGAAAATCCAAAAGCAATATGTTGTGCTAGAGTAAACATATGCACATATAGTAGCTATCTGGTTACTGGCGGCACCTGGAGCCTGCAAGTAAATCACTGATTCTGCCAGTTTGAATTCTGAAGTTTGTCTCGTTAGGGTTTAAGGTGCCCGTAGCAATTTTCTGAAACCGTACAGTTATAAACCAGAGGTCCTGACTATCTTCCGGGTTAGTGATAACCTTGAATAATATCATTAACATTAGGTATTTCATCAACTAACGGTGTTATTATAATACAAGACAATAATCAACAATTTGCATGCGCATCTTTCTATAATTAAAAACAGAAATCTGACAGAGTAATTAGGCGACCGCTTAATGCCTATTACAACGAGAATACAAATAAACAAATACATACAAAGAAAAAAGCAACCAATCTCTACCAAAAGTGTTACAGTTCTTTGCATTAATATTCCACTCAAAATGGAACAAAAAACATTCTGATAGGTTATGTAGTTCTCGAGTTACCGTGGTTACAGCCATCCGGAATGATATACTCATCCTTTATTTTCCTAATCCAAAGCGGTTACCGTCTGCACAAAAGTTATGTAGTTTTATGAGACCTTTCATATAATTTTGGGTTGCTTGCTATTGAGTATCAATCTGTAAAATGGTCCTAGGCGAAAGCAATACTTCGGCAGATTATCCGGAAATATAATGAAAGAGATTAGGTGTGCAGATAATCCATAATAGATGCCCATAATATATGGCATATGAAAAAGATGACTGAATCAGCAAGAACACTAAAATTAGGAGTGGCCGAAATCAAGAGACAAGAAGTACAGCTATGAACTAAGTAATACACGTAGTGAAAGAAAAACAACTGCAAATAGACAAAGTAAATAAAAACATGTTCGATATAGTTATTTAAGATACGTGGAAAGAAACGAAGAAGATAACAGCAGAAGGTGTCAGTTAAAACATAATAAGGAAGACAAACAAATGTTATAATAGGACAGCAAACTCGACTAAATAATAAGTGGGAAAAGATTAAAGAAGAAGAAAATAAATTGAAGGATGTAGAAGTGGAAGAAAAGAAACAGAAATTGAGAAGTAGAAAAGGGTGTAAATATATTTTATTATTTAGAATATGTGTTCAATTTAGTGCAGTGGAGTGTGGAGTCTCTGATTTGTAGCGACTTTAACTTCCACAAAATTCTAATGCCGACTCCACTACAGCTCAACATTCCTGCGTTGGCAAACATGGTGTCTTGATGCCTTAAACCTCTTCAAAGAGCGGTCCATGTCTGTGTTATAGAGATATTCCAACAAGGTTGACATCAAAAATGACGTCTAAATTGTTTACTATAGAACAAATTATATTACAGCTACTGCCAAAGATATATAATAATAACAATAATAATAATAATAATAATAATAATAATAATAAATGTCTTTATTTCTTGCAACTAAAATAAAGCACATAACTAGTAATTACAGAAATAATTGCAGTGTAATAGTTGCAGAAACCACAAGGCGAAGTTCGGTCTAAAAGACCGCTCTTCCACTGAAACCTTGACATAATTGTGAAGTAATAAAAAATAATCAAAATTCAACACTCGAAATCTACATAAATTCGATGCGGTGGTAAAGTTCACTACAGACCCAGAAGGCCATGTCAATCCTATATACTGTTAATGTTTTTACGTTTCAATAGTTTAAAATAACATTAACTTCCAAAGCCAGGGAAAATAATGAACAACCCACCAACTTCGAGAAATAAAGTAGGTACACTTACAAAAAAAATGTATCAGAACTAGACAAGTATTACTAGAGTTCAAGTAATAATAATAAAAATAGTAATAGTAAAAGTAAATATAGATGAGTAGATATACCATCCAAGAAACAGCAGCCTTAAGAACAAATGTTTAATAGATTACGTTAAAAACTGTTGAGTTAAAAGTACATTTTTGTACCGATATTTACATTTCGATATAGGTAATGACCTCAGTTCAGGCGATAACGAATTAAAGAATTTAGAAATTTGGTAGCTATAACTACGTTCGAAGAAAGCTGTTTTATGTAAAGGTGGAGTTAAAGTACCTTTATAACGAATATTAATATTATGCACATAATCTCTGAACGAGATTTTGCGATATAAGTACGAGGGTTTTTTATCCATGATGATCTTAAAATAAAAACAGGCACTCAACAGCTTTCTTCTGTTAGTCATATTTAACCAATTGAGTTCAGACAGTTTATGTGATACATGGTCAAATTTCCTTATTCCGAATATTAATCGCATGCAAGAGTTCTGGACTCTTTGAATCTGTCTTTGCTTATCTTTGGTCAAAGAAGGACCATACATTTGACTGCAATAAACAAATTGGGATAGAACTAGTGCTTCACAAAGGCTTGACTTGATTATTGTAGATAAATAGTGCTTGTGGGGGTAAATTAACTTGAGATTCATGTACGCTTTCTTTAAACAGTTAGTTACATGTGATTTGAATCGCAAGGTGCTATCAATTATAAGGCCTAGGTTTCGTTCTTCACTAACCACCGGCAAGACTATACCATCAAGATATAGTTTTACACGGTTTTCGATTAGCTTTAAGATAGTACGATTGCCGAATAGTAATACAGTGGATTTAGTAGGATTAATTTTTAAGCAATCATCTTTAGATATATTTGAAATGTTTATCAGATCTTGATTAATGTGGGATAGTGCAAGTTGGAAATTATCAATATGGAAAGAATAATAGAGCTGAGTGTCATCAGCTTACATATGAGCCTGGCAGTGAATAAAGTACTTAAAAAATGTAGCGGTATAAATCACGTACAAGAGAGGACCAAGAATAGATCCCTGAGGTACTCCTCTAGTTACTTTTTTTGACCCAGATGAGCCACAAGACAACCTAACAGATTGACACCTGTCACTCAGGTAGCTGCGTAGTAATTCAACTGAATCATTGGCAAGACCTATATAATTTAAGATAGTACACAGAAGCTCATGGTTAATGGTGTCGACGGCTTTGCTAAAATGTAGTAAGACAAGTATTGAAGCTTTACCTTGATCATGTGCAGTTATAATATCGTCTAGTACATGAGCCAAAGCGGTAGTAGAGCTATGATTAGGACGAAATCCAGACTGATTGCTAGGTAAAATATTGTATTGCTCCAGATGACCCCTCAGCTGTGCATCAATAACCTTTTCTAATACTTTAGATAAAGTTGGAACTAAGCTAATTGGTCTTAAGTTTTTATAGTCAGTAGGTTTAGGTACTTTAGGCACAGGAATGACTATAGCTTTTTTCCACTCACTTGGAAATTTACAAGTAGCTAAACATGAGTTGACTATGTGTGTGATATATTGTATTATAATTGGAGAACAATATCTAAGAATTTGTAAACTGATTCCGTCAGCACCAGAACTATTACTTTTTAATTTATTGATAATTGATAAAATGGTTGAATCAGTGACAAATGAAAATTTAAACTTAGTGATGTTACCAACAAGCTGAGTTGTTAAATATGATTGACACAGCTCCGCAACTTTATCATTGTTCACAATAGGAGCGGCCTTTATATAGTAATCATTGATTGCATCGGGATTGAGGAGATCATCTGGAATAACACAATTCCTGGTCTTCACGATATCTAGAGATTTAAGCTCGCTCCACATTGCTTTCGGACTATTGTTTCTCAGCGTAAATTCGAAATAAGCTTTCTTTTCATTCTTAATGGCAGTAGTAGTGTAGTTACGCAACAATTTATAATACTCCCAGTGAGCTGGGTTTTTAGTTCTCTTAAATTTTTGTTTAGCTTTGTTCCTAAGTGACATAAGTAATTTGATGTTCTCAGTAATCCACATATAATCAGCAAAATTTCGTTCAGCATTTTAATGTATTCTAATAAATTGTACTCGTTTATGGTATTGTACGCATGTGATGTTTAAACTACTATCTTAGCAACAACTATACGTATTGAAATTTTATACTTACTTTAACACCACTAGCAAACTGCAGCGTTGTGTCATTTTGAGCAATAACGCCAATATTCTGTTCACCATATTCAGTGGCCGTGTTCCAGCAATTGATAGAAAGATTCGAAACAAGGCCGAAATAAGCTATTCCATCCTTGTCGATTGCTTCGGCAGGAGCCTGAGTACGGCGTCTACCAGAGTAGGTCTAAAATGCAGTAATATATCGAGACATATGTTAATACAACAGTTGGGGTATTAGTAATTGTTATATAAATTTATCTAAAGCCTTTCCAAACATTTCCAGCTATTCTTGTGATTTTATATGTCATTTTTGATTATTGAATGACTGATTCGGAACCACTAGAAATATTAATTTCAATCTTACATGGAATATATGTGGGCTCGAACTGGGATTATTTTCGAATAAGGATTGATTTCTCAGATAGGAAGTATTAACCCAATTTTCTGTACCACTGGACATGGCATGGAAGAACAGCACTCGGTCTTCACCAGGTTTGTAGGGTGACAGATCCATTCCTAAGATACCGTCCATCACTTCGAATTGTTGACCTAAGCAATAACATTTCTACATTGTTAATTACATTATTTGGTAATGCAGGAATCGAGTTTTTCCATTTCCATCTGATGTTATTTAAAGCGACAAAATGTTTACAGTGTTTATTTGGTATTTTTTTTAATTGCTATGTAGCTCTTTTTTTTGTCATAGCAAGACAATGTAGATTACATTAATATCTGTCATTTCGTGCTATCGTATGTTCCGAATGCAGGGTCTGGATACATCGTTTTGTCTACGATTTTCCACGAACTGCCTTGATCTACATCATGAACAATTATGGCAGGCGCTTTACAGTCCGCTGCATAGACAAACGTATTCTTGCACTGTCCAGTGGGTGGAGGGTCAAGAATATCCACAATTAACGTTACAAGACCCGAATTGGACTGCAGCTGATTATCCGGAATTTCATATCTGTGAATCAACTCATCCTGCAAAGTTACTTAGTTAAAATATTTGAATATCCAAAGAAAAATATCAACTGATATATAATTAAAATTAAAGTATCAACTTACTGTTTCTAGATCAAAAGCTAGAATTTGAGCTGGACAAATCTGTTTATTCAAATATACACCTCTATCTAGAATCCATAGTCGGCCGCATTCGTCGATCTAAAAAATATTATTGTTTTCCAAAGTTGCGACATGCCAATTTACTTACTTTTGCTCGGAAAACAGACACAATTCGGTCTTCGTTACATTGTTCTATGTTTTTGTGCCATGACCAAGATGGATAAGGAGCAATAATAGGATTACCGTTGTATGTTCTGTTGGTAATGCTTCCGTAGGTAGCAGGAACGCCTTCTCCAGGCCTAGGGATACTCAGAAGTACCTTGTTATTATCGGCATTGGATTCTAAGCAATTAATTAGTTCACTTGAAATGTCCTTTTGAGTAGACGAAAACTTACTTGAATAATATACATCTACATCTATTGGGAGAAGATATCCTGCATTGAACTCTCCAGAGTCTATGGCATTTTGCCTCTCTTCTTCTGATTCGTAATCAAACTCTAACTGAGACCATTGGTAGGCGATTCTTATACCTGGTGGAGGTTGAGGTTGAGCTTGGCTGTCACTATAACAACTGATGATGTAAAGGCAGCATGTGATCTGCCACAACCATCTGGTACCTGAAAAAGTTTCTACTTTCTATATTTTCCTATTTAATTGGTTTTAAAGTGAAATGTATTTTATTATTTAAACAGTGAGTGTACATTCTCGCCAGAGCATCATTTTATTTATATCCTTTTTCTTTGACTTTCCATTTTTGACGGAATATAGCCGCTTCTTTAGAAGCTTTTACATTCATTTGTTGGAGTGGATTATTACCTTTCGTGATATTGCATTTTACATATAATTCTGTATTATGGCTCTTTTTTAACGAAAAATCGTGAATTTTACTGAAATTGTAAATTGCCAATTTGGGAATTGTAAATTCTGAAGTCCTTTTCGACCACATTTCCAGTTACAAGAGATCACTACGCATAAAAATAACATGTACGTATGAAAGCAATTTTTTTTACACATTTGCTTGGAAAGCTAGGGTGTCGCCCACGTTAATCAAACTGCAAATTCGTGAAAAGGGTATGACTTTCATAACTAGTTGTACAATATACTATTAGTCTTTTCTCTCCATGTTCTGATTTTAAGTATTTAAAGAGCTTGTCGACTTTATTTCGTCATCTATTATTTCGTCTTCTTTTACTTGGGTAGTTATATACCTAGTTCATTCTGTATATTCGAGTATTTCTCGAGAAATACTCGAATTATACATAATGCACGCTGGGAATATTGCAAGACTATTCCCCGAAGAAATTTTATTTTTAACATACCATATTATTCCTTTTTAAAAAAATTTCAGTTTTCTTTCAGAAATTCCATGTATACCTAGCTGGTATTACCTGAGGGAAATAGTCACTTTTATTAGCTCATCATATTTAACTCTATTAACGTTTGCTAACCATCATATTCACTGTGCATTTATAAATGATCCGGTATTTTCTCCTTCTACATTTTTACTAACTCATGATTTATTTTAGGCCTCCACTGATGATCACCTTTGTTCCGATTGTTTTCAGTTGTCTGGCTTATACTTTTATGAGGGCACTCGTCTTATTAAACATTTATATAGCTTCAGTTTTGAGTTCCTACTAATTCTTTTGGCTTTTAATATAATCCTATTCATATAGTATCTGCTCTGCTTGTATCTTCTCCTGTATTTCTTTATTCTTATTATTTTTACTTTGTATTAGCGGTGGTAAGACTTTCAAGTCAGCAGACGCTTAGACACGACCAAATATAGGTATATTTAATGTGTGTGAAGTATAAACGAGCTAACTTAACAGTAAGTATTTATTTCATGACTCTCATGATTTGTTGATGTTTTGCCTTTTCTCAAAACTCTGAAAAGAAACTTCTATGCAGAAAATTGAGAAATGTTTTTAAGTAACAAACGACTTCGGGATTGGACCGTGTCACTATTGGAGTCGAAGAACTCAATGTTTCGTCCATTTCCGTAAAACAAGAAGAGTTCCGCCTCTGGCATGGTTTACACGTTGAGTTACCGTGGTGTTTTACTTTTCCTCCTGATGAAGCTCTTTACGAAAGTGGGCGAAACATTGATTTCTTCGATCTCAATAATGACACGGTCCGATCCCGGAAGTCGTTTGTTACTTAATGACAATGATCGTGTAGGCTGCTGAAATCATCTCGAGAAATGTTTCTCTTTGCAGTTTGGTGACTTTTGACCTTGTTTTTTCGGTGAAGGGAATTAATTCAAAAATGTGTTTCTAGGTGGGGTGAACTCGAACAGCTATGCTTCGTAAATATACGATACTTGGTATCCGGTTTACGAACTACGCGCCATAGATCTAGCAACTCGCTCTTAGACAGGGCAGAAGGTCCATCCGCGAAGCTTCACAAAACTATAATATTACGAAATCAACAATTAGCTGTAAGCTAAGAAACACGTATTTTCAAAAACAAGATGGAGAGACTGCCCTATCGGCAGAAGAAGAAAGATTTTTGACGGAGGAAAGTCAGAAATTTGGTAAATGGGGCTTTCCACTTACACGATCGTAAGGGAATCAGGATTGTAAAATTCCGGAAAAATATGCCTTGTGTCGAAAAGGGTCCAAACGAGCGGAGGGAATAATGGATTTGTGTAAAAACAGCATTTCTATCATTAATGATGGTAATTTCTGCATTTGGCCAACTACTACCACCTTATACAGTTTATAATATATCAAACATGGGTGGAAGAAGAGTGGAAGTCGCGTTCTATAACCGTACAAAAAGCAGTTGCTTTGACAAACCATTTGCCACTACATGTCCTGGAGGAATGCGAAAGATATAATACAAGATTCGTTTTATTGCCACCCAATTCTACGAACCTTCTCCAACCTCTAGACATGGTATTTTTCGCCCCCTTAAAGAACAAATGGCGAACCGTATTAGCAGAATGGGAAACAAATAATAAGGGATGTATTCCAAAATCAGAGTTTCCCAGAATTTTCGAAAATACTTTAACTGAAATGGAGACAACAATGCAACAGAGCATTAAGTCGGGATTTCGAGCAGGTGGGATATTTCCGCTAGATCCAGAGGTCGTGTTAAGACAAATTACAATACCAAGAGCTGAGCATGATGTTGCTAGTGAATGGTCCCAAACGTTTGTCAATTTACTTAAAGATATACGATTTACTGAAGAACCCAAGCGTAGAAGAGACAAAAAACTTAATGTTAAGGAAAATCTGTAAAATGTTGCAATAGAAAGAACTCTACTTCATCATCTGAACCAGATCTGCCAAATGATGATGACGCAACAGATGAAGAAATTGAAAACTATTGCGAAGAAAAATGTGAACTTGACGGTCCACCGTCAAGTCCACATGATAGCGAAAACAAAAATAATAATAATAATAATAATACTTAATGCTTTTATTGATCAAGATCAAAAGATACAGATAGTTCGATTGATCAACGAAAAGACAACTAAAAATTATGTTGCCTGTGTCAAGGAAGTAATAAAATTGATCCTGATACATACAGGATGGTGCAACCGAAAGGAATAAATTCATTATTTCGTAAATCGGTAACTTTACAGAAATACCCTGAAACCCGTCGATTTTTATTTTTAAACGCGTATTCCGTCAGATTTTCTTTTTCTTGTGACGTCATTTGTATGAGCGTGATGACGTCATCGATGATTTTTTTACATAGAAATGTGGGTCATGCGATACCTCTTTTGAAAGGTCTTTTAATTATCTATCCAACCGTATCAACAAGTTTAAGTAATTGATTTTTGTGTACTGTCAAACACAAATTTAAAGTAAATTCTCAAATTGACAACCCTCAGCTATGATACAGTGAGAAAGACGAGCAGTGAAATCTTACCAACTTTTTCGATAACCCCCAGAGTTATTTGTCCCATCTCGATGCGTATGCGCTCTTTGAGTTCATGTAATTGTACCCAAAAATTTTTAAGTTTTTTACTTTTTGTATGTGAAAAATAGTTATATATAATATTTTTTATTGAAAAATATGTTTTGTTTCTGTTGGTTTTAAAAAAAGTGTTTTTTTTATTAGCAAACGGAGTTTGCTTATTGTTTGTACCTACAAATGGATAAAATGTCGAACGTTTCTCAAATTTTGTGTTTTTCTCATAACACATGCACAAGGATTTCATCTTTTTCATTTCCAGATGTGCCAAACTTCTAATTTTCAATTTTTTTTGTCCGAATACACCCCAGTGCATGCTACAATTCGATTTTAAGCTACAAACAATGAGTGTCCAAACACTATATATGTAAAAAAAACTGTTAAGATATGGATGTAATTTTTTTCTTTGGTAGAATAAAGAGATAAAGAACACAAGTATTTAATTTAATGTTTACACATTTTTCAAATAAAAATTGTAGCTGCTCTTTGCAAAAATACTCGAAAACCGTCCAAATTCACCAAGGATGACGGTAGTTGACTTGGTTTACTTCTTGAAGAGTATATTTTCCTATATTCAAATCACGTGTTGAGTTAGTTTTCCATGTTTGGCATTCCATTCACTTTGTTTTACTTGCATTGACTTTTATGTTCTTAATTGTAATCGTGATGATATTTTCATATCTCATAATTTGCTAAAGTTTAATATTACGGGCTTTCTTAACGGCTTGTTTAAAATCCATGAATATAAATTTATATCATGTTTATTACATTTTTCTATTATCTTCCTTGTATACTTTGTGAAGCGTCTCTCATATGCTCTGCCTCGCTTTTTATGTATTGCAGTTATTACTTCGTTCATCCCTTGTGTCGAAATTTTTCTTTGTTCCATATTTTTTTTTATCAATTCTTCTAATCCATTATGAAATTTTTTGTTTGCGTTCTTCATAATTCCACTACAAATGTTAGAACAAATTATTTACAAGAACTGACCAAGCCGACCGCGATTTAACAACAAAGATGTCTTAATCGTTCTCCCTTGTAGCTTAGTAGTCGAAGAATGTTAAAAAAACAATTAAAACAGCGATTTATATGTCCAAAACTATAGTCACTAATGCCCGATGTAAAAAGAAACTTCTATATCAAAAGAATTATATATTTTGAGTAGATCTACGGATACAATAAAACCCGAAAGAATGCTATTTTAGTAGTGACTTAGTGAGTGAAGCTAATAATTTAAACGTAGCATTTACTATTTATTTTTATGTTATCCAATAGAAGAGTATACCGGGTGACAATGAGACCAGGGCCATGCTTATATCTCCTTTATTTATGAACTAGCAAGATGCCCGTTCTTCGTACGGACTACAAATTTTTGTTTCTTTTTCTAAATCTTAAATGAATTCTGGGGTCCCCCCTCCCCCTCACTCAATACACTAAACGAACAAAGGCTGCAAAACAATATTGTAGATAAAGAAAACAATATTCTCCGAAAAAAGTTCTCCTTAACTCTTGTATTCTTCAGGTACACTCTGGAAATGTGTATGTAATTGTATAGATTGATAAAACTACAGTTTTAATGTAACAATGAGATAAAATTAAAAATATATGTACTTATTAGATATTGTAATCATAAATAATAGCAACATACCCGTTTCCACCACGTGGGGATGGAATTTCAGAAATTTTTCTATTTTATTCTAAAAGATATTGAGAAATTCGTGAAAACACAGTTTATCCCTTTTCACCCCTTAGAGGTACAATTTCTAAAAATTCATTCATCCCATTTTATCTTGAAATAAACCCAGAGGGGAAATGATTAATAATTTTAACCCCCTACCCCTTTTCAGATTTCCCTTTTTATCGCTTTAGGGCTAAAATTTAAAAAAAAACCCTAAAACTCCTTTCTAAAGATTAGAAAAACACATCTATATGACAAAAAAGAATGCTCTAACTCAACAAACACAGGAGATACAATGGGTTCTATAGTTCACCCCGAATGCAGATTGGCACCTTTAAGGGTTTAGGGCAAAATCCTGAAATTTAGTGTCAGATATTTGCCTTGGATACCTATGCAAGCAAACACCAAGTCTATATCTTATCGGGTCTAAGAGATATTGACGAATTCGTGAAAACACAGTTTCCTTTCACCCCCTTAGGGGTAAATTTAAAAAAAATCCTAAAACCCCTTTCTAGATATTTTACAAATACATCTATATGCCAAAGAAGAATGTTCTAACTCAAGAAACATAGGAGATACAAAGGCTTCTTTAATTCACTCCGAATCCATATTTGCACCTTTAGGGGTAGATTAGGGCAAAATCCTGTAATACGTTTCTAGGCCTATGCATTAAAAATCTTTGCAAGTAAACACCAATTCGATATCTCATCGGGTGTAAGAGATATTGAGGAATTCGTGAAAACACAGTTTACCCCCTTTCACCCCCTTAGGGGTAAATTTTAAAAAATCCCTAAACCTTTTTCTAGAAATTTAAAAAATACAGTTCTATGCCAAAAAAGAACGTTCTAACTCAAAAACATAGGAGATACGAAGGCTTCTTTAATTCACCCCGAAACCATATTTGCATCTTTAGGGGTATATTAGGGAAAAATCCTGAAATACGTTTCTAGGCATTTGCATTAAAAATCTTTGCAAGTAAACACCAAGTCGATATCTCATCGGGTGTAAGAAATATTGAGGAATTCGTGAAAACAGTTTACCCCCTTTCACACCCTTAGTGGTAAATTTTTAAAAAATTCTTGAACCCTTTGCTAGATATTTTAAAAATACATTTCTGTGCCAAAAAAGAATGTTCTAACTCAAGAAACATAGGAGATACGAAGGCTTCTTTAATTCACCCCGAATCCATATTTGCACCATTAGAGGTTGATTAGGGCAAAATCCTGTAATGCGTTTCTAGGCTTATGCATTAAAAATCTTTGCAAGTAAACACCAAGTTAATATCTCATCGGTTGTAAGAGATATTGAGGAATTCGTGAAAACACAGTTTACCCTCTTTCACCCCCTTAGGGGTAAAGTTTAGAAAATCCTTAAACCCTTTTCTAGATATTTTGAAAATACATTTCTATGCCAAAAAAGAATGTTCTAACTCAAGAAACATAGAAGATACGAAGGCTTCTTTAATTCACCCCGAATCCATATTTGCACCTTTAGGGGTAGATTAGGACAAAATCCTGAAATACGTTTCTAGACATTTGAATTAAAAATCTTTGCAAGTAAACACCAAGTCGCTATCTTATGGGGTGTAAGAGATATTAAGGCATTCGTAAAAACGCATTTTACCGCTTTTCACCCCCTTAGGGGTAGAATTTTAAAAAATCCCTACTTAGCACTACCTTACGTAACAAATTGAACGTTCCACCCAAATTTCAACTTCGTAGTACCAGTGGTTACGGCTCTTCGTTGATTAGTCAGGGTTGTGACTTTCCTTTATATATGTATAGATTGATTTGGATAAAATTTGGTATGTGGATACTAGACATAATTTCTGATTGACTGATAGATATAGTTGAAATGGTCAACTTCCGGTTTCACCGGAAGTGCGATTAACTTTATTTTCTTAAATGGATCGCCCTATATATTTTAGGTTTTTTGAGATGAACAGCTCAAATTACATACGATACTTTTGCTAAATTTTAATTTTTCTAATCAAAAAAATTCTTTTAATTTAATTTTATTTTTTCTCATAGAAGGCCGTGATTGGAGAAAATGTGTTCTAAATGACTCTAGTAACCCATAATAAGACATTTTTTATTAATTTGATCAATAACAAATCGTTCATGAAGGAATAAAATTTGCGAAATGTGTTTTTGAGACAAAGGCAGTTTTTTTAAATGGCACCTACCAAGGGCCATCGTGCCATTAAATAGAAAATTTAATTACCAATCTAACGATATGCATCATGGACCACCTTATCTTTATATGAAACCGAAAAATTTTTAATTAATAAATTTTAAAAAAAAATGGGAAATACCTTAGCAAATTTGGTAACACTGCCGTACATAATTTGAATCGTAGATTCCGAAAAACATAAAATATACAGAACAACCCATTTAAAAAATCAAAGTTAACAACATTTTCGGTGAAACCGGAAGTCGGCTATTTTGATTGTATTTGTTTCTCAATTCAAAATTATGTTTATTATCCTTGTAACAAGTTTCATTCAAATCCGTTCATAAGTAAAGGAGATAGAGACATGGCCCTGATCTCATTGTCACCAGGTATAATGGTTTATAGACTCACCTGAATTCATCTTTCTTAAAATTTATTTTCAAAAGTACGAATTAATTTATGTACGACAAGCAATTGTTTATGATACAAAACTTATTCACGGTTAGCAAACCACAAATAAGTGGGCACTAGGTCGAATCGTAAGTAACTGCAAAGGGAAACGTATTCTAAGGCGTTTATATACAACGATACATAAGCTTATCTAACTAATACGAGCTGTAGAAGTTATTATCACATCAAAAAGGTTTTTATCTGATAAACTAAATACGAAGTTGGGCAGTCAATATAGATGTTTATCATATGCATAGTCAGTACGGTTTTATTTCTAAATACATCTCTTGAAGTGCGTTTGTATTTTAACAAACTTATTTTGTATCGAAAACTTTAATCATGCTAAAATGTTGGCATTTGTCAAAAAGTGGAGTTACCATAGTCTTCGTCTCTTCAGCTTTGTTAAGCGTTTTGATATTTTAAGTACACATTTCTAACACTAAGAATACGATACGAAAAGTGATGAGCAATTGCTGTCAAGTGTAACCTAGCAGGTCGTCTAAATTTGATATAAGCAAGGTGTACTTTTTAACGAGCTTGTGGTAAACGTTGTGTTGAGCTTTTTATATCGTGTGTTCCAAAAAAAACTCATTTAGGACAGGCCTTGGAAAGAAAGATAAAAATCTAGGAATGTATTGACTTAAGTCTGTAGGTGAATGTCAAATCGCATTTTGTTTATGAAAAGATTTGTCACTGTGACAGGCAAAAGTTTACACTGCATTAAGTTTACTTGTTCAAGCAAAAAGCTGGCATTTACACAACAACGAGTGTATTAATCATAACAGTCAACAAAATTGTTTTATTAAGTGTTTTGTATATTTTTAGGAAAATAGTTCAAGATCAAGATGTAATTTAATTCTCTCTGACTTATGGTAAGTAGTTCATTTGCTTCAATGGGTATGCTTCAAGTTACGGCAAACTTCAATTTGATCATGGCATGCTGCGAATGAATTTTTTTAACACACGATATTTTATTTCAAGCAATACTAGTTATTTTATAAAGTTCCGCTTTGTTCATAGAATCTACTGCGTGGATTTACTAAAACGTTTTTATTGCTATTATTGTTTGCACAGTTTCAAAATCTTTGTAAAAAACGTTTGCTTTTGTGTACTTATTAACTTCTACACAGTGTTGAATTCAGACTGTTTTATTTCGGGATGGAAAATGGAAAATTCTTTTATAGATAAAAAACATGAATATGATGTGGTAATATTTCCGGGAAGGAATTTTGTACTGTCTGGGGGACAATATCCCTCTCGGTCACCCCTTTGGATTCAACACTGCTTCCAAAATAGTAACTTAACTATCTTTATCAGTTGCACAGCTACGTTCAAGGGTGGCCACCTTTGGTAATTCTGTTAGTTCTATGTTTGTTACTTAGGTTGTTCAATAATTCAATAATATGGAATATAGAAAATTGAAACTGGTTATTTTATTTTGCATTCAACGGTTTGACTCTGATGCTATAAATTTGTTAACGCTAATTTCCTTACCGATAAAGTTCTACTTATTAACATATTTAAAAATGTCAAATTATGTTTTTATTTATTTTGTAAATGAATTAGAATTTTCACTGATACATTTACTTGCAGCAAAACCCGCATCGACATTTTTATTAATTATTAAAATTTTGGAAAAATTGCATAGATTCGATTTCAAGTCTTTTTTAAATTTACTATAGAAAGATTCGCTATTAATGGTGATACAGAATAGTCCATGACTGGAAAAAGTCTGATACCAATTTGGTTTTGATCAAAATGAAACGTTCATCAAAATTTCGTTCGGAAAACATATCATAAGAAACGGATTCTTCCGTTTCTTATGATATGTTTTTCGGACTTTTTCCACTGTCTAGGGTGTAAATCACACAACGTTTCTTATGTAAAATTTGCCTGATAAATATACGTATTAAGTTATCTGTGGTTAAATTTTGTTATTAGCAACGTCCCTTCTACATATCTTTACTCAAACATTTAAGAACTGTGCAAAAAGTGCAATCGAGGAGTATTTCAAGGATGGAGCCGTTCTCGAAACGCTTGCGAAAAATCTAGCAGGTGTTCTGATGAAAAACTTGGAAGAAAAATTCCACACATTAATTGACACAAACAAGAAACTAGAAGCTCGTGTTGAGGAACTCGAGAAAAAAAACTTAAATAATTCAAAGAAACTGGATTCCCTAGAACATTACACCAGGCAAAATAGTTTGAGGATATTTGGAGTAACCGAAAATAGAGATGAAAAGTTGGAAACCTTAGTGTTAGAACTGCTTAATAACCATATGGGTGTCCTTATATCAGCTGACCACATTGATCGTTGCCACCGTGTAGCAGCTTACAAAGTGGAAAAAACTAGAGGGATTATAATAAAATTCACTAGCTATCGTTATCGAGACATGGTTTTCAAAAACAAAAAGAAACTCAAAGGCACCAAAACGGTAATCAAAGAGGAACTAACTCGAAACCGGCTGGAATTACTAAATGGAGCTGTCGACATTTATGGATACAACGACGTGTGTCAACAAAAATGGGAAAAAGTTTTCGTTACAGTGTATGGAAGATCTGGAAAAATTATCTTCGTAAGCACATTTACATTTACACATATTTTTTACAATCACATATAATATGTATACGCGATATGGTTTTATATGCTATCTCAATTATTGGTTGAATTGAAGTCAATTGCGATTTACTGTTTCTTTTGATTATTATAGTTATTATAATTTAAGTTTCATGAATACCACTTTTTAGTTTTTATAAATTCCTATTATTTAAAAGTTTAAATTCGGCAAATATTTAAAATGCTTTTTAATGTAAATATTTATATTTATGTACCATAAAAAAGGGAACAACTTGCACGTGTACATTGATTACTTTTAGCTTATATTTTTACCCAAATTTAAGTTAAAATTTATTTAATTTTATAACTAAAATACTTAATCATACCTATTCCTTTTGCTTGGCGATTGTTTTATTTTGTTTTTTACTTTATTGTCTTTTGCATGGATACGGAACATCTAGACGGTTACGGTTATTGTGAAAAAAATTATGTTGATGATATAGAAGAATTAAGGTTGTGTTCTGGCCCGCAAGCCGAACAAATCAGGATTTGCCACTTTAACATAAGAAGTATCAATAAAAATTTTGAGGAGTTATTAATTATTCTACAAGATACAAATATTGAATTTGATGCAATTGTTCTCTCAAAAACATGGAATGTAGTTGACTTAAATGATTTTCAAATTCGTAATCATAAAATATACTATAATAACTCGCATTTTAACCAAAATGATGGAACCATAGTATACATTGACGATAAGTTGGAACACGAAATGCAGATAATGAAAATTAATGATTGCAGTTTTATTAGATTTAATTGCACTTATAAAAATCTATCTTTTGGCATCACAGCTAATTATAGGTCTTATGCATCTAATATTGACAATTATTTAAATAGCTTAGCAGAATTTCTACCAGCCACATGTAATAAACAACTTGAATTCTTTCTAGGTGATGTAAATATTGACATCGCTGATACAGTAAACTCTAATGAAAAAGACGATTATCTAAATATACTGAATGAATATGGTTTTATTGCATATTGAAATCTTCCCACTAAAGTAAATAAATGTTCTGAAACGTGTTTGGATCATATATTTGCAAAATACTCTGAAATAAATATTAAAAAACTTACCGTACTTGTAATGAAATCGGACTTCACAGATCACCTTCCTCTGTTTGTATTTGGTGATATTAAATTATTAAACACTAATTCAAGACTGTCAGAAAAAAGCAAAATCTTACATAAGAAAATTGAATATGACAAACTTGTTAATAAAATGAGGCGCTGGATAAATTTATGGCTGTGCTAAAAAAACATATAGCAGACTCTACTACTGTATCCGAAAAAAAGTGAGTTCAAAATTTAGAAGAATAAAACCTTGGATCACCAACGGTATTATCAATTCTATTCGGTATAGGGACAAACTAAAAAAAAATCATCACAAAAAATAATAACAACAACGAAAACCTTACAAACTATTATAAAAACTATAGAAATCGATTAACTAATACAATAAGGCAAGCAAAAGAAATTTATTATCAGCAACAGCTAAACCAATCATCTCATGATATGAAAAAAACTTGGAAAGTTATTAACGATATTACGAATAAAAGTAAGACTTCAGTAAATGAAATTAAATCTATAGTAGATGCTGACGGGAATGCTGTAAGTGATCCAATAAGCATAGCTAATGTATTCAATAACTATTTCTGTAATATCGCAGAAAAAATGACCCAAGAAATTAACGTGCCAGTAAATACTTGCAAAATAAATAGTAAAACAGTGAAACAAACAATATATCTTAATCCCATTACGGAAAATGAAATAAAAAATCATATTTTACAGTTAAAAGCTTCTGGTCCCGATGACTTAGCAAACAAAACTATAAAAATATTATGCAATTCTATTGTAAAACCCTTAACTTTTGTATATAATTTGGCTTTTACTGCTGCAGCATTTCCAACAAGTTTCAAACAGGGCACTGTTGTACCTGTATATAAAGGTGGGGATAGAAAGGCTACCGCAAATTATAGGCCAATTACACTAACAAATAGTTTAGCAAAAATATTTGAAAAGTGTATTAAAACCAGGCTAGTTAATTTTTTTAATAAGCATGAGGTACTCTCTCAAAACCAATTCGGATTCAGAGAAAGTAGAAGTACAGATGATGCCATTTTTAAGGTTACTAATGAAATAATTACATCACTTGATAATAACTTAAACGTAGTAGCTGTGTACCTAGATTTGGCGAAAGCGTTTGATACGGTTTCCCATGTTAATCTTTACGAGAAACTGGAAAGATATGGTATTCGTGGTTCAGCACTAGATCTTATCAAATTCTATATGTTAAACAGACAACAAAGAGTAAAAATAAGCAACGAAATTAGTGATGCATGCGAAATAAAATTTGGAGTGCCGCAGGGTACTGTTCTGGGACCAATCCTGTTTTTAGTGTATATTAATGAACTACTCAATACTGCAGTCAACGGTAAAATTTTTTCATTTGCCGATGACACTGCGATAGTTACTTGCGGAGAAACATGGGATGCTGCTGTTAAATACGTCAAATCGGATATGACCATCATTAAAAGTGTATTAGACACCGACCTATTATCACTTAACATTAAAAAAACTAAAGCAATGTTATATACCTTACAAGAAAAGTCGCTACCTAATTTAAAAGCCATCAATATACATACAGAGCACTGCAACAATTTAAATAGTGAAATATGTGAATGTAGTAAAATAGAAATTGTAAATAAAACTAAATACTTAGGTACAATTATCGATAACAAACTTAAATGGTCCAAAGACGTAGAACAATTAAATAATAAATTAAGAAAAATGATCTATAAATTTAAGATGTTAAGTAACATATTATCAACAAAAAACAAAAAACTTGTTTACGATGCCCTTGTACAGTCCCTACTACAATATGGTATTATATGTTGGGGAGGTTTATATAAAGCTTCTCTTAATTCTTTGGAAATAACACAAAAATATTTGTTAAAAATACTCTACAAAAAGAACCGCAGATATCCAACTAGCAGTTTATATAAAGATACGGGCGCTATGGCAATCAAGCAGCTATATTCTAAAGTGTCCTTAATATTTGTACATTCTCATAGTAATATTAAAAATGAAATTTCACACAGACATGAAACAAGAGCTAAAACTAATTTGAATATTGTTATTCCCAAATTTGACAGAGCCATTTCTCAAAGACACTCTTTATATACTGGCATAGACCTATATAATAGATTGCCACTTGAATTTAAAAAAATTGTATCTAAAGGTAAATTTACTTCAAAAATTAAAAAATGGGCCCTCGTTGAGTGTTGATTTGCGGGTTAAGTTAAATTCGATTATCTGTATCTCGTTTCTACTCTAATATAACCAAAAGCATGTATCCGTATTGATGTAAAGACAATACCTAATCAATGCTTCAAAAATAAAGCGTATTGCCAAACACAAGCTTTGCTTAACTGGCAATACAAAAAATGGTGTATTTTTAATTTAAAATTTTTAATGTTTATTTATTTATTAATAATGTATTCTTAGTATTATCTACTCTATCTATTTCTTCTCAAATGTAATTATCAAATTAAATTAAATTAAATTAAATTTATTCTCCTAAACGTCAGATTGACTTAACCTCTAAACTTAAATATACAGTGTCCGCCAAAAAGTCGGCATAATATGGGAAAAAAAATTTTTGGTTTTTATAAAAAACTTTTTACGTCAATAATTTGTGCTTGTCTAAAAACGTATTTACCCCTATCATATATACCAAGTGCTTTTTACTTATTTAGAAAATGGAGTTTCTCGAAATTGTCAAAATCCAAATAATGTTAGTTTTCGGAAATTAAGTAAGATTTCAATGAATTTTTTTAGAGTGTGTTATCTTTAGCTAACTGAACAATTTCAAGGACAGAAAACACCTATTTGTTTAACTTTAGCTAAAAATTAACTTCTCAGTTTTTAAAATATTTTTAAAATTTCACAAAAGTACTAACACTTTCTACTAAATTCAAATTTTTTATATGAAGACTTTACAGATTTATATTTGCAAAAAATAATGTAAAATGTTAATTACTTTTTTAGATTTTTTATTATTTACCGAAAAGTAGTATGTTTGCATAATATTTACGTTTTCTATGCAAGGCAGTTTTTAGGAGAAATATTTTTCAATTCTAATTAATATCTATTTATAGGGAAACTCTAAAGGGAAACTCTAACGGGCAACAAAAAATGTCACTTTTGTATAAAGGGTAAAAAAGTATTTTCGAACTGAGCCAACAAAAAATGCTTAAGTTGCACCAATTGGATCACTAAGTAGTATTCTTTACAAAATCTGCACCCTGTATACTTAAGTAAGTTACATATTTTCGTCATTCAGCCTCATGTTAGGCGTATTTAATAGTAGATTATTCTACAAGGCAAGAAAAGTGAAAGTTTTTCAACATTTAATTTATGAGCGAACGATGCAAAGCGAGTGGATTAATTTTACACAAACATGGAAAAATCACTTATATAACATCTTCAACGTACTATTTTTTCTAATACCATTAGAAAATCTAGCCAAAATGAAATTCGACATTTCTTCGTATTGGAAATTTTTTTTAAATCTCGAAATCGTCATTAAAATTCGAGAATTCGGCAGTGAAGTAATCATATTTGTTACAATTATTATCATCTTAGAAACAACAATGGTAAGTAGTTCCTTCAAATATGTTATTCACTCACTATTAAAGCGTATCACTTTTATATCTTTTAACATATACCTGTATTATTTCACTTAAGTACTCTGTAAAGTAATTATAGGTGACTTTAACGCCAAAATAGGCAGTGAAAACATCGACAACATACCCAATAGAGGAAAATTTGGACTAGGTGATCTCAACGTAAGAGGAGACAGATTGACTGATTTCTTGCAAGAGGCTAACCTGTACTGCATGAACACATTCTTTAAAAAACCAAAAAACCGACGATGGACGTGGCTAAACCCAGACGGTAAAACAAAGAATGAAATTGACTATGTACTAGCTAACAACAAACATATCGTAACTGATGTATCAGTAGTTAACAGGATTAGATTGGGAAGTGATCACAGGTTACTTAGGGCAAGAATAACAATCAACACAAGAGTAGAAAGGAAACAACTAATAACACAAAATCAATTTCCGACTATACAAGAACTTAATAACAATGAGCTCCAATACCAAAAAGAGTTAGAGGAAAAATTGAAACCAATAGAACAACTAAAGAATATGAACACCAATGAATTAGAGGAAAGGATAAGGAAAAACATACAAACGGCAACCAGTAAAATATGCTCAAAAGCACCAACCAAAAACTGCAAACTAACTAAAGAGACAAGAGACATGATTAAAGAGAAGAGCTGCTTAAACAGAAATTCCCCAGGTTACAAAGAATTCAACAGAACAATCAGAAAAAAGATAAGACAAGATATTAGAAGATACAACACCGAAACAATCGAAGAAGTAATAGAAAGCAACAATAACTTGAAGGTATTGAAAACTTAAGGAAGCACATGATGAAAGACAATAACGGAATTGTCAAATATGAGAAAGACCAGACAACAGAGATTATTGAAAAATACTACACAGAATTATACTCATCCATAATACCAGAACCTGTCACCAACAAAAGTGAGAAAATACTGAATGTGGGATCGGAGGAATTACCTGAAATTACCAAGGGGGAAATTGAAGGGGCTTTAACTCAGATGAAGAACGGCAGAGCTCCTGGAGACGACGGCATTACCAAAGAAATGATAGCAATGGGAGGATCAACTACTCTAGAAGCAATTCAAATCCTCATGAACAACTGCCTACAGAATGGAACCATCCCAGATTCATGGAGAAATGCAAGGGTTATATTAATACATAAAAAGGGAGACAAATTCAACCTAGATAACTACCGCCCAATAAATCTCCTACCACATCTTTATAAACTCATGACAAAAATAATCACTAACAGACTATCAAACAAATTAGACGACTATCAATCAGTCGAACAGGCGGGGTTCCGCAAAGGTTACAACACTATAGAGCACCTACAATCATTAGGTATACTCATAGAGAAATGTAATGAATACAAAGTACCCCTTCAGCTAGCCTTTGTGGACTACAATAAAGCTCTCGATTCCATAGAACTATGGGCAATCTACCAAGGGCTGAATAACGCCAGGATATACTCAAGGTATAAGAAACTCCTGAAACAAATATACAACAAAGCAACCATACAAATAAACATAGCAGAAGAAATAACAACATGGAAGATAAAAGTCGAGCGAGGAGTCAGGCAGGGAGATACGATCTCTACAAAATTATTCACCCTTGCGTTAGAAGATGTGTTCAAGAAATTAAACTGGGAAGAACGCGGAGTGAAGATTGACGGTCGACACTTGAGTCATCTTAGATATGCCGATGACATCGTGATTATAAGCAATAACATGGAAGAACTACAGGGAATGCTGAGAGAACTGAAAACGGAATCAGAGAAAGTCGGCCTGAAGATGAATCTGAATAAAACCAAAGTAATGACAGAAGAAAACACTAGAGTGGAAATAGAGTAAACGAATACACATATCTAGGACATACAATCACACTTGGCAAGCAAAATCAAACGGCGAAAATTACGAGAAGAATACCTATGACTTGGGCTGCGATGAGTAAACTCAACATGATTTTAAGAAATATAGAAACCCCCATTAGCCTAAAGAGAAAAGTGTTCAATAGTTGTATTCTCCCTGTCATGACGTATGGCATGGAGACAATGACACTTACAATACAATCAGCCAACCGATTAAGAACGACACAAAAGGCTATCGAAAGAGCAATGTTGGGAGTCTCTCTGAGAGAACATACTCGGAACAAAGACATAAGAAGAAAAACGAAAGTGGACGACGTAATCGCTAAGATCGCAAAGTTGAAGTGGAGTTGGGAGGGACATGAAGCCCGACAAGAGAGTGAAAGATGGACTAAGAATATCACCCAGTGGAGGCCAAGAGAGCACAAAAGAAATGTGGGAAGACCACCAAAACGTTGGCTGAATGATATTAAAGCAATAACAGGACAAAACTGGCACCAACTAGTGCAAAACAGACAAGAGTGGAAGACTCAAGGGGAGACCTACATCCAGCAGTGGATTCAAAGAGGTTGATGAAGAAGACTCCGATCAGCCTCACCATCTAACCAAACACGTGACACCTGCTCTATATGTCCTGGGACACTCATATAAATATAGCTCCTTAACTAGTTGTACCAGTCGCTGTTATTGATTACTCCTTATGTAGCTTCTACGTAGACACCAACACTGCAAGTCCCTGTTCCTCAGGAATCACCTTACTTTTAAATCTACTGCTTCCAAGTCCAACTCAGGTATAAATGCGACTATCCACCAGTGACTGTACTGCCCTTTATCCAAATCCAACAGAATATTGCTAACCTCCAACGAGAAGTTCGGTGCAGTTCACCTCAATATCCAATCCAGGTGCAGATGTGTTTACGTTTAACCATGATTAACTATAATGCAGTTTGTCCAAATCCAACAAGATATTTCCATGCAGTGCGCATCCAAATCCAACTTAACTGTAGATGTATTGCCCTAACAATAACTCCATTGCAGATCCAAATCAAACAGGACACCCAACAGTGACTCATATGTGGTTTACCCAGGTTCAAATTATACTTTCAGCATCCATAAAGATTATTTTGCTAATCGCAGCCGTTAAATTTCTTCTTGTACTACCACCACACAATTGCTTAACCGTTAGTCCATTTGCAGCTCCATTTATTATACATTTTGTTTAAATGTTTACTTTTTGTTCATCTCGTTAATTTAACCATTAACACTCCCATTTATAAACCAATTAAATATTAAATATCATTTTACTGAAAGGGATTTAGTTTTTAAATTTAGCTTTTATTGAAAATACATGTACATTTTAGAATCAAAATTTTTGTTGTTATTAAAAATTACAATTCATCCATTTTTTTAACCCTCCTGGGTTAGATTCCAATACAGTATTTATATTAATTTTACATTTTAAATGACTTTTTCAAATAATTATTCGACTTTTGCCTTTCACCTTTTCAAATTACTTTATAGTTTATTCTTATTGTTATTTTATGTCAATTATGACTTGAGCTTTGATATTAACAAACACCTATCTTTACTAATTCAAACATTATTTAATCCATATCTTAAAAAACCTTCTGTCAAAATGTTGATTGCTTTGCGGGATTTGTATTCGCTCTGTTATTTATTAAATAAATTCTGAATAGTTATGTTGTTCTTTTACTACTTAAATTTTCTCTTTTATGTTTTAATAATTAGGTATTTTGTCATTTCATAATTACTCCCTAGGTATGATTAACTTTCACGAACAAACTATCTGCCTTGAGATGCTTCTACAACAGTATATTTGTATATTGTTATGATATGTAAAGATCAGTTTTTGAATAAAAATTAAAGTAAATATAAATTTGGGAGATTAATACAATCAAACTTAGAAAAGTTTAAAAAAATTGTTTGTTTATTTGAAAATAAGTAATGGAAGTTTAATTTGATACAATTTACAATTTATTTTGAAAGGTAATAGCAATTAAGTATTCTATCATGGTGTTGAAAGTTAATAAGGAAATATAAGCTAATGTTACATGTGACAAATATGCTTTCTATTAGAAATTAGAATATAGTAGGTAGAAATCATATTATTTAATTTTAAAGACTGTATGAGTAATTGTAATTAGCATAAAGAGAGGATTTTGTTTGGGATTATTGTAAAAATAACAAATTTGAAAATGTAGACGTATTTTGAAAATATTCTTTCGAATTTAATTAAAAAAATGGAAATTTTACCTTAATTTGTATTGCTAATTTGGTATAATACAATAGACAAGGATTTAACAAATCTGCGAGGTGAAAACAAGGTTGAAATATAAATATGAAATCGTGGCTGATCTGTCGAGGATCCGAGCTGTGAACGTCAGGAACAGTGGTGTTTTTAGGTGACTAGCAGTGAAAGTACGAGGAGTTCAGGTTGGCCTTAATTAGTCCTATAGAAGCATATTGAATAAAAGACAATTAAAAAAGTGAAATAAATATAATAAAGTACTTACCTTAGGGAATTGAGTCAATTATATGTGAGTAGAAAGTATATTTGTCATTTTTGGTTTGATTATTGTTGGGTCATTGTTTGAAGTGCAAGCTGACAGTTAGTGTCAGTCCATAATCAAAAGTCATTATAAAATAAAAATTTCAAATAACAGACTACTAGATTAGCGAACCACCCTTGAAGAGTCTCAACGCAATACATTTATTTAAAAGAATAAAATTTTAAAATTCAAATTAAATAAATCAATTTGAAAGAAAATAGTAGAGCTAATATTACGTAATTAAATAGGCGTCAAAACGTATAAGCTACTACATAATATAATTGGCGCTCAACTGTGGGGCTTGTAAAATAAAATAAACCACGTTGTTTGTCACGACATTATATAAATAATTGTCGTAATAAATTGTGGGCCTTGACTGTAACTGATAAACCAAGTTTATAGTCAGTTTGTTCATTATTAATTGTCAATCAAGAGAGAGGATTGTAAAAAGCAAAACGTATCATAATTGATTTCGTTTGAGATTGATAAAATAACAGAACAGGACAATCAATAATAATAATAAATAAAGCATTGTATAAAGGTTAAATTTGTAAACAAAACACAAAGTTTGCAGTTTGCAGTTTCATATAAAGGTTTTTAATAAGAGTAAATACATTTCGCAAATTTAAACTAAAATATGGCAGACAAGAAGATTACGAGGAAGAGTAAGAGAACTGAAGAAAGACAAGAAGAGATGGAAGTAGTAGCGAGTGGTGCAGAGGTAGAAATGGAGGAAGTACAGCAATAGGTAGGTGTACAAAGAGATCAGGTAAGAGTACAAGTAGAAGAACAGTAAACAAATAGAGGTGAGCAGTTAGAGTTTTTCATGGAAAAGGTGTGGCAGTCGATACAAGAAAGTAGGAAAGGAGCAGCAGAGTCGAAGAGAGATTTACAACAGTCGACTGAGAGAACTGCAGAGGAAATAAAGAAAACTACAGAAGATTTGAAAAGGGATTTGTAACAGTCAATCGAGGAAAAGGCCGAGGAAAGTAAGAAGGGTGCAGAGGAAAGGGAAAACAAGTTAAAGAAGGATGCAGAATAAAGAGAAAGAAGATTACAAGAGTCAGTTCAAAAAGATGCAGAAGAAAGGTAATGGAGATTACAAGCAGCTATTCAGAACACTGCAGAAAAGTTGCAAGAACAAAAAGCACATGCACAAGAGATGGAAGAGTCAATAAAAAAATAAAAGAAGAATTTTATAAGGTACAACTAGAAGATAAGTAGGAACTAGAATTACAAAAAAATTAAATTAATATGATATTGAATGAATATAAGGATGAAATTAAGAATGATGTGAGAGTAAAAAGGCAGGAAGAAATTAAAGAAATGGAAGAAATTTTGAACCAAAAGGTAGGAGAAAAGGTAAATAAAACAAGGAAAAAGTTGAAGGAAAATCAGAGGGGGACAAAATTAACAATAGAAGAATGTATAAGAACACAGAAAGAGTGTATCGATGGAAGAGTTGATTTAATAGAGGGAAAGACAGAAGAAATTAAAATAGAAATGCAGGAAGCAATGGTAAAGAGTGAAAGTAATATCATTTTAATAAAAGATGAAAATTAAAAGAAATTGGATAACATAAAAGGACAAGTAATTGAAGTTAGAAATAAAGTATGTAAAATGTATTTAGAGTTGTCTAATATACAAAAAGTGACACAAAATTTGGATCAACATCGTGGAATGATAGTATGTTCATGTGGAATAAAAACAGCATGTATACAACAACCATATCAAGGAATTTATAATTCAGATGTGAGTAAGGATGAAGGATTTACAGATCAACAGTTAAGGGAGTTGTGTGAACAAAAAAATAAATTGCAGGATGAGTTCACATCAAAACGAGCAGAATTAATGAGCATTAGTGATGAAATGGAGAAATTAAAACAAAAAACGAAAGAAACCAAGGATGTTAAAAAACCACTGAAGATAATTTCAAACGAATTTTGAGAAAATAATAATAAACTCGGACTTGTAAATATGTAATATAGTAATTTTGAAATGTTAATTAAGAACATCACGTATTTTAACACTTAAGAATAATGGAGAATTTTTACTTGAAGAGGAAGAAGAAGAAAATCAAATTTCAACATTACCATTTATAAAAGTTAATCTAAATAATAATGAATATTTAGCATTAATAGATAGTGATGCGATGGCGTCATTAATAAAGGAAGAGATAATTTTAAATAATTTAGATGTTTTACATAAGAACATAGTTAAAGTGAATAAAATAGATTTGCTATCTGCAACTAAAAGAAAAATATTAACGACGAACCGAATGTTGAACGTTAAAATAAGTATTAATCAATGGCAAGGTGTTGTTAGATTGTTTATAGTTAAAGGCCTTAGCGTAGATATGGTGTTAGGAATAGATATAATTCAAGAATTGGAAATTAATATAAATGGAGCATAAGGTGTATTAATTTAAAGGGGTTAATTAAATCTTGGGACAGTACCAGCGGCTGCCAAGAAAATGAGTGTTGCCAATCAAAGAGAATTGGAGACGCATTGAAATATAAAGAAGATATAATAATTAATAATAATGTAATAGAGAGTACAAAGAACAATGATAATGATATAGGGGTATTGTTGAATGAGTTGAAAATAGGTGAGCAGAATATACAATTTAAGGGCCGAATATTAGAAATAATTAACAGAAATAAAGAGATTATTAATGCACAGGTTGCAAGTTGATGAATCAAAAAGTTTTAATAGCAAATCTTATCCTATTCCTTTTGCAT
Source organism: Agriotes lineatus (assembly GCA_940337035.1). Lineage (NCBI taxonomy): Eukaryota > Metazoa > Arthropoda > Insecta > Coleoptera > Elateridae > Agriotes > Agriotes lineatus. The sequence goes on from CALNHX010006296.1 coordinate 56,239, forward strand.
TAAGAGGACAAGTTAAGAAGGAAATACAGAAAATGGTAAAAGGTGGAGTAATAGAATCTTCAAAAAGTAATTTTATTAATCCTTTAGTAGTTGTTAAGAAACGTGATGGTTCATTTCGTTTATGTTTACATGCATGCAAAAAGATATGATTATTGTAAGGGTGTTGTTTGTTTAACAAGTTAAAATGTTACTATAGAAATAAAAATGATTTTTAATTGTTATAAAGTTATATTAAATTATATTAGGAATGATTATTGACCGTCTTTATTAAAACAGAAATTAAGAAAAAAATTAAAAATAAATGTCGTTTATTTTGAATGTTTTTATTAATTTGAGGAATATGTTATGATACGTAAAGATCAGTTTTTGAATAGAAATTAAAGTAAATATAAATTTGGGAGAATAATACAATCAACTTAGAAAAGTTTTAAAAAAATATTGTTTGTTTATTTGAAAATAAGTAATGCAAGTTTAACTTGATGCAATTTACAATTTATTTTGAAAGGTAATAGCTAGGTAGAAATCATATTATTTTATTTTAAGGAGTGTATGAATAATTGTAACTAAAAGAGAATGTTGTTTGGGATTATTGTAAAAATAACAAATTTGAAAATGTAGACGTATTTTGAAAATATTCTTTCGAATTTAATTAAAAAATGGAAATTTTACCTTAATTTGTATTGATAATTTGATATAATACAATAGACAAGGCTTTAACAAATCTGCCAGGTGAAAACAAGGTTGAAATATAAATATGAAATAGTGCAAGTATACATTTATTGAAGAGAGTATGGAATATGGTTTAACTAGATACTAGTAAGAAGAAAATAATAATATTTAAATGGAATTGGATTATTTAATGACTACAATGAATAATACAATAAATAAAAATATACATCACTTTAGAAGATACTCCGTTGGAAATTGTTGATAAATATATATACTTAGGTCAACAAATCTCAACAGATAAAGAAAACATGGCCGAAGAAATAACAAGAAGAATAAGAATAGGGTGGTCCACATTTGGAAAACTTAGTTATATTCTAAAAGACAAAGAAGTGCCAAATTATTTAAAAGCAAAATTACAACCAATGTGTCATCCCGGCGATCACATACGGATGTGAAACCTGGAGACAAAAGAACACAAAGAGCACATGAAAGGCAAATGCTTGGAATAAAGCTAATGGATAAGAAACGAAACACGTGGATACGCCAACAAACAAAAGTTAGTGATATTATGGAAAGAATTGCACAGTTAAATGGCAATGGGTTGGTCATTTGGCTCGTAGACAGGATAATAGATGGACTAAATCTAAATTACAGTGGAGACCGCGAAGCTACAAAAGAGGAAAGGGAAGACCAAGTAGAAGATGGCGGGATGATATACCAGATATGGCAGGAACACAGTGGATGACGTTAGCTATGGACAAAGAAAGATGGAAAATTTTGGGAAGGCCTACGTCCAACAGTGGATGGAAAAAGGCTCATCGTGATCGTGTGAATGAATAATAAGTTACATTAATTACTGGATTTGCTGATTGTACGGAGGACGTGTTGATCATTTGACGGGAGTTGCCGGTGGAACTGCTTGATTTGGACGAGTATATTTGATTGCTGACTACAGAACAGGAGCTGTGGAATATAGAAAATTAACTTGGGATCATCTGTAAGAGTGAACTTGCCCAGGAAGCTGTTGGGTTAATAGTAGCGTGGGTGCAAGGAACAGGACCATTTCTGCAAGCAGCCAGGGTTTTGACATGTTGGAGGTTGTTTGACGGTTGGCAGAGCATCGTGGCTGATCTGTCGAGGATCCGAGCTGTGAACGTCAGGAGCAGTGGTGTTTTTAGGTGACTAGCAGTGAAAGTACGAGAAGTTCAGGTTAGTCTTAATTAGTCCTATAGACGCATATTGAATAAAAGACAATTAAAACAGTGAAATAAATATAATAAAGTACGTACCTTAGGGAATTGAGTCAATTATATGTGAGTAGAAAGTATATTTGTCATTTTTGGTTTGATTATTGTTGGATCATTTTTTGAAGTGCAAGCTGACAGTTAGTGTCAGTCCATAATCAAAAGTCATTATAAAATTAAAATTTCAAATAACAGACTACTAGATTAGCAAACCACCCTTGAAGAGTCTCAACGCAATATATTTATTTAAAAGAATAGAATTTGAAATTTAAACTAAATATATCAATTTGAAAGAAAATAGTAGATCTAATATTACGTAATTAAATAGGCGTCTCAACGTATAAGCTACTACATAATAATATATTTTCTAAAAATGTCAGGTTATTTTCGTAAATTTTCTGGAAAATTAAATATTTCAGTGGTTATATTGGGTCTGCAGTTAAAATGAAAGATTAGTCCTCTTCATAATTGATCCACATGTAAAAAATTATTTAACAAAACAATATCTAAAAACTTTTTGTAATCGGTATTACATCAATTCTCAAATAAAAAAGGTGCCGTCAATGGGATATGGCTGGCCTATAAAGAACGTACTGCTTTGACGATGTTCACCTTGTACTTTTTCGGTCCCATTTTCGCCAAGGGTAAAAACTGCTCGCCCTGAATATATTTGACAGGACGTATATTCGGTTTCGGGCCATCTAATTCGTATGAAAAATATCGTCTTCATCTGACAAATACTGCTGTAGCGCTAACAGATAGATGGGTAGACAGACAGACGAAACGTCATTTGGAGACCCTAAAACACGGAGATCTGAAGAAATCTCGGAAGGTGACCTTTTACTTCTTTTGTTTTAGGCTGAGAACTGGTCTAAATTGAGTTAGATCACTTTCACTTTTGTGTTTTTAAAACTGGTCTAACTGAAAACTGATTTAAAGTGAGACTGTAAGGAATGTAAGAAGGCTACTCCTAGTCGGGACGTAAGAAGACAAAGCGTTTCTGTGGAAGTGGTATAGCGGGCCTTGTCCCGGTTGGACCGTTAATAATAGCTGATCTGAGTCTGAATGTAGTAATGGGTTTCTTATTTATTGATTTTCGGGAGAGGTTGATATGTGATTTTATTGAGTGCTAATGCATAAAAGCTTAGAAAGCTATACTTCGATGCCGTAATGTTTCCTGTTCTCGTTATTTTTTGTCATAGTTCGGGTGCCAGTTACAAAACCGTGTTTTGTGGTATGACCGGCTTTTTTACATTTTCTTGTTTAATAGGGGGTATATTTCAGGAAATCATTTGATGGAGTCCAATAACATTGTATCAAATGACCATTTCCTATTTTCGTTTGGCAGCATGTCTGGTATCGCAGACTGGGCATTCAGATAAAAAGAGATAAATAGATGATACGCTTGTATCGTGAGCGAGTTTTACGGCGATTGTATGAAAGATGTTTTAAATTCATCTATATAACCGTCTTATGTTTAAGTAAATATTAGATATTATTACAAATTTAGCGTACCCGGGTGAAATTATAATAAAGAGAGACGGTGTTCAAACTCTGACATTGAGAGATGGTTACTCTAGCCACAAACTGTTTCATTATTGACTACTAGCTGAAACCCGCGGCATATGCCGCATTTAAAATGTAGGACGAATTTAAAACTTTTGTTGCACTAAATAAAGCTTTAAAAGCACGCTAGAGATTGTCAGTAAGGAAAAGTTCCAAAAAATATATTTTCAAATGTAAAGTCTCTGGAAAGGAAACGCTCCCCCCTGGAAGGCGTCCTAATTAATACGACGTTGTTGGAACGCAGTAAAAAAAAAATTCCGGAAAGAATTAATGCTCTTATGAGATTATATGTGAGAATTATTTGCGCCAGCGAAATAATTTTCAGCTGCCTGCAATCTATGTTTCTTTTCAGGTTTAAGCCGTTGAGGCGTTGAGCGTCATAAAAATATAAATGCGGTAACTCCAGACTCCAGTTACGCCGTTACTGATGTTGTTTAATAACTCGATTAATTATTATTTCTTTTTCATTTTAAACACAAGAAGCCGAGTAGCGCAGATGGGTAAGCGCTTGCCTTGCATTAAGCAAGTCCTCGGTTCGAATCCCGCTGGGGCCGGAATTTTCCGCAGCCTTGCGATTTGAACCGGGCTCGGTGAGACCATTCACAGTTGGGCACCAAATTAACCAGGGTGTAGTCGCGCGTCCTAAACTTCCTTTAGTGGTCGCGCCCCGGTCGGTTCAACCACAGTTAGTTTTTTTAACAGAATGTATGTAAATTAATAAAAATATTTTTCATAACACCTACTTGTTATTTGTTAATAACAGAACTGTCAACCTGACTGAAAAGTTCCTCATAACAGCCATGGCCATGGCTCAGATATATTCATTAGCATCGGCCTGACGGCATCGGCCACAAATGTATCCTCGTTTGTTAGATGCCTACTAACGGCCTAATATCGTTAATAACTATAGCATTTCTCTTGCACTTTATTAGGAAAGCATAATAAACGATTTTACAGGATAGCATTAATTTATAATGCCAGATAAATGAAAAAATAATTGAGTTACGTTAGAGGTCGCGCCCCGGTCGAATCAACCGCATTAACAAAAAAACTATTTTAAGTTTTTCTTAAATGTGCTGAAATGTCACTAAAAATAGCAAAAGTGCATTTTAGGAGAAATTTGAAAAGTTCAAGTCGCAAAGGAGCTGCATTAAAAAGCTACAGCAATTTTTTAAAATGTGCGGTTGAATCGACCATAGCGCGACCACTCCCGGGTTAACTGTGCTTTACTCAAAACCACAGACAACAAGGTCAACATAACACACACAGCCACCTCACACAATGGGTGCTGTGCAAGCATAAAAAGGCGCGCTCCAACTTTGTATCCCGACTCCGGGGCAAGTTGAACATTGTACCGCCTGATGCAAGCACATAAAGCACCAGCCTCTACACCGCAAGGTAAAACAAGGTTATCGATTATACATCCATACATAATACATTTTAAACTGGCATTATTATGATTATCTCTATAATAGCAACCATAAGTAACTGTTTATAATGTTTATATGCTATCGAGTTAATTTTCTTCTTAAATCGCTAGTGAATTAATAGTAGACTAGCTTAAACCCCGCGGCATATGCCGCATTTAAAATGTAGGACGAATTTAATAACTTTTGTTGCACTAAAGGAAGTTTTAAAAGCACGCTAGAGATTGGCAGTAAGGAAAAGTTCCAAAAAATATATTTTCAAATGGAAAGTCTCTGGAAAGGAAACGCTCGTCCCTGGAAGGCGTCCTAATTAATGTGACGTTGTTGGAACGCAGTCAAAAAAAATCCGGAAAGAATTAATGCTCTTGTGACTTATGAGATTATATGTGAGAATTATTTGCTCTACCGAAATAATTTTCAGCTGCCTGCAATCTGTGTTTCTTTTCAGGTTTAAGCCGTTGAGCGTCATAAAAATATAAATGCGGTAACTCAAGTCTCCAGTTACGCCGTTACTGATATTGTTAAATAACTCGATTAATTATTATTTCTTTGTCATTTTAAACTGGCATTATTATTATTATTATCTTTATAATAGCAACCATAAGTAACTGTTTATAATGTTTATATGCTAGCGAGTTAATTTTCTTCTTAAATCGCTAGTGAATTAATAGTAGATTGTTCTACATGTTAAGAAAAGTGAGAGTTTTCCAGCAAATGTAAAAGTTTTACGTGAGCATGGAATTTTCCAATGTGTTAAACATGCAATTTTTCCGTGTAGTTGACAAAAATATCTTTTTAAATAATTTTGGTCAAAGTATGGAAGCGCAATGTTTACTGTACTGTATAAATATAAATAACCAATATACATTATAGAATACTTGAAAACGGATGAATCTGTTATTAATTCATTTAGTTTCCATTTAAACTGCAGTGTTCTATAGCAGCTACTTGGCGCATTCGGTTACTTATTTAAAAATAGACCTGCGTTTTTCACATATCGCAGCGGTCGTGCTTTTAAAAACATGATGTTTGTATTTACTTATTTTACAGTACTGCAATTAAAGTGATAATAAATCGATCAAATATTTATTTGCTTTTATTTTATATTCCAATACCAATATAATACAAAATACTATTACTTTCACTTATACTACATAAAGGGCAATGCCATTCAGTATTAGGTACAGATGTTAAGCCAATAAAAATCAGATGAAACCATTCCACGGAACAGTGCAAATTACAGCAAGCAATCATAGGCGTTCCATTATCAGGACCCTTACACAAACAATATATACTGTTATCTTTAGTTTGCGTGGCTACGAGAGCAGTGGTCCTTGTTTCCGTACTACTACTTTCTTAAAGATAAAATCAACTTAAGTACCTACTTATGTTTGGTGGGAGCACAATCTTCTAGATTTAGCGTTATATTATTGAGTTGTCTTTATTGCTTTAAACAAAATACAAACAAAAACGAATAAATAGCAAAAGACGAAGTTCAGATTCCAATATTAATGTGCTTGATGCTGATTAAAAACTGTAGAGGGTTTTCACGGAACTTCCACCGTACGTGGGAGGTTTGGAGCTAAGACTGTTAAAACTATCGAAGAAAACAATCGAATTTTATTTTATTTAAGTAATACTTCTTAAATTAAAGCACAAATAGTTAGTTTTTTAAGGCGCTCACTGTATGTGTATATATTTGACCAAAATTATTTTGAAATTATTCGACCCTTGATTTGTAAAGGCTCAAAGTTAAAAGTCAATTACTCCCTACATTAGTATTGTGAACGTCAATCTGTATCGTAATTTATTTTAGAGATAATCAGGAAATTTTCAAGTTATCATATTATCCTATAGGATGAGCAGGTAAAGTGCAGTGACCTACAATTTTTTATGTTTAACCATTCAATTAGATAGAGTTAATCTGATACACAATCGAATTCTCTTAAACCAAAAATAGAACTTAATCATGAGTTTTGCACTCCTTCCACTATTTTGACATTAATACTATCTAAACATGTTTCATATACTGTATCAGCGTAAGTAAAATGTTATAGCACCAGGGCATCTCATAAATAGATTTTTGCGTTTCGACATAAAGAATATTTCAAGATATGGTAATGGTATAGAACTTGCAGCAATTCTGGTTGCATTGCAAACGTACGAAAACTAAAAAATGATTTAAATAGGCCCAGAATTGGTATTCTATTTATTGCAACAATAAATCACTAGTAAACATTGATAATTACATAAGACATGATTAGCAATAAATGTAATTTGCTTGACAAAGGTTAGTATTTGAATAAAACAGTGTCGGCAGGGTTGCGTTCAGCTTATTTTTAATGATTTGTGCTCGGTGCGGCAAGTGCATCTAATTTATGGTGACGACATATTAATTGTGTAACGTCAAGACGGAATATTAGATTTACTTAAGTACAGAGATGTTTCGAAGCGTTACGAAAGTTTTATGCAGCGTTTCTGTATTCATATCATTATGTTAACAATCGATAACGCAGCTAAAGGGTTATAAAGCAGTTAAACAAGCACAGGAGTGCAAAGAGCATGTGAAAAGCAACCTGAAAGTGACAGAAGACTACAATACAGTGCTAAATAACATGTGAACCAGTGTTTATAAATTAAAAGTGCATACAAGCAATAAAAGTGCGGTTAAAGTGCTCCGGAATGACATTTAGCAAAAACAATTTGGTATGTAAGAAAAAACATTGTAAATAGAGAAGCCAAGCCAGAAGCCGCTGATAATATTGGCTAACAAGTTTATATTTGAATTCCTACATTAAAAGTTATTATTTGTGCCAGTTGTTGGGTTTTATTTATTTGTCAGTACTCCAAGCCCAATTCTGCATAATTTGATAAAGTTGTAAAGTGCATTTTCAGAGGATATTGATCCTGAAGCTTCGTCCATTTGTGTTCGACTTCGAGCTATACTTTGACAAGTTATGGTGTCGCGGCAAGCAGATACCAGTGTGCAGAGCATAGAGGGGCCCTTGTTTGTGACATACAAGGAGGTAGCAGCAGTTAAAGGCGTTTTAGAAGGCCGGGGCGAGATTGACGTCCCTTGAAAACGTGATCCTCATCCGAGGTCAATTTTTAACGCCAGATTCGAGAAGGCTGGAAGCTGATGGAGGTGCAGTTTAAGGTACAACAGCTGGGGAAGACTTCGTTCGTGGTCCAGAAGCAGGTAGCAGACACAGGGAGAGTTCCAGAAGGAAATTACAAGCTTGGCGTCATCCCAATCTGTAGTGGATAGGAAACGGATTCGCAAAGCAGGAAATAAAACAGTTGCCAGTTAGCGTCACCTTTGACGTAGAAAGAAGACACATGCATTGTTATTGGTTACCTGAGGCGAATTTATTAATTGCTGGTCGATTTGCGATCAAATTAAGCTGGACTTTTATCTGTTCGATCAACTCTGCCTTCCGTCAATCTTTGAGGTTAACTGTCGCTGATTTAAAGGTGAGCATTTGCTATACTAGGATACATTTCATACTGTGTGTTACAATCTAACCCTTTGATATTGGGGTCTCAAAAGCTATCCGGCTATTAATTTGATAATTAAAATATGTGGGGAAACACCATTTATTATTTCAAATAATTTCACCAATCATAATTTTTAATAAGCCACGAGAGAGGCAACAATTCATATTAAAACGTATAGTATTTCTAATAAGCTATTTTATTTATTTCAATATATTATCATAAAAAAAATTATCGCCAACAATTGTGGAGCGTATAATATTTCTACAATATATAAGACTTGTAGATTAATATAGGTTTTTTAATGTAGTTATGTACATGGTCTTTGAATCTAAAGTCATGGTCGGTAAGTAGGACAGATATTTACAAGAGCTCTTAGCGGAAATCTGAATATTTTGTATACGGATATTTAGAAACGGCAAGGAGTATTTGCTCGAGATATTTATAAAATTATCATTCTTGATTGCTTGGTTAGCGGTTTCTATATTGGAAATGTCACATTACAGATAAAGCTGTTTATCATCAGCATAAAAATGACAGGGACATATTTTAACGCAGGATAAAAGGGTCCCAGAATGGAACCTTACGGAACACCAGCTGTCACTGTCCTTAGATTACAGGTTTTCCCACAAAGCTTAACTTTCTCATATCAACGAAATCGCTACGTTTGTTTATGATGAAGTTGAATTGAGTTCGATTCGACTGAAATTTTCAATGGTTGTAGTTTTCCAGCCAGCAATCATATTCCTTGAGTTAGCTCTGGGTTTTGGAGTTTTCTTAGTGAGTTATGTCGTCTAAACCTGGAAAACACCCCTAAAAAATGCAGTTAAAGAGTTGTATAAGATTACAAAAATGATGCTGTTATATGCAAATGCAGGAGTAGAAAACGATTTTAATATTTATTTAGACACATGAAGTGGCTAAATGTTTATATTATTGTCATCTGTCAAACTAAAGAGGTTTGTAATTTCTACAATTTAATTCGAAATGGCTTAAAACTACCCTTGCAAAGCAACCCATCTAGCAGTGGTAATTTTAATTTTATTTTACTTAAGTCTGTTTAGTTAATCTATAAAATACGTTTATTGTTGTATAATTTAGAATTAATATTAGTGGTAGGGATAACTTAGCAGCTAATCAATTACAGTTCCTATATAAGCGTTCGCAAAGATGATCCCACTCTGTTTCTTTTGCTTGTGTAAGGTAACATGCCGATTTGTGTACCTTAAGAACAACTGATTAAGCTGTGGAAATAATTGAATGTCTTTGACGCTTACCTGTGTTTATTGTATTTGGCAGCTATCAGTAGAAAGCAGCAAGATCAAAATCTCACAATTGCAACAAGCTGAGGCAATCTGTCAGACGAACTATTTTTAGTTATCTGCAAGGAGAAGACAAATGGAATGATAGCAAGGAGAAAGCTGGTAGAGCTACGATTATACGAACGTAGAATATAAAAGGGCTGTTAAACAGTTGCCCAGCGATGGTGTACAATTCCGAGTAGATGAATGCCGGGTGTGGTGTGCCGCAATGATCCCTAAACAGTTAGAGTCGCCCCTGTATATAGTTAAATAAGAGTTAAGAAAACGTGGGAATCCATTGTGATTGGTGGATCACTCGCGTCGTGTATTTGAATACCGATTACAGTAGAAACACTTTCCCATTAACCAAATTTGACAAATTGTCCATTGAAGTTAAAACTGTCAATAAAAATGTATTAATTTGTGCTTTTTACATTAATCATTTAAACAACACAGATTATTTATTTATTTTAGCTAGTTTATACTGCGGCCAACAGTGCAAAACTAAAAATGGGTCACAGTTAAACAAACATAAACTTGCATACTAAATTAATTCACACACTTTAAATATAATAATAATTAAAGTGCAACTAACGTATTGCAGTGGTACACAGCTAATAATATACATGTACACAAAGAAATATATAATTACATATTTCGATAAAACACCAAACGAACAAAAAAAGTATGTTTAGCACAAGTATTATAAATAAAACGAAAAAATAAAAAAAAATTAATGTTATATAATCATTTAAAGCAATGGTAATAACTAATCAATAAACAGTGAATAACAAATTCTTCTAAAATTCACAGCAGATGGCATGTAAATGTCTAGGTGTTCTGGTGAATCTGTTAACCAGATTACACATTCTATATATTGATATAAAATTTATTATAAAATTGTACCTACAGAACACCTACGCAAATAACGAATATGTAGGCCTTAAGCAGTACATACAGTGTCTAAAATGACTGGTTACTGTATTCTTAGCTGCAAAAGTAGATCTGTACAAGGCTTTGTATTAAAAAAAATCCTAAAAACGAAGAACAAAGAACAGCATGGATAAAAAACATAAAAATAATAAACTGGACACCCAATGGCGCAGCTAGAGTTTACAAAATCCATTTTAATGAGAATCAGTGACAAAAATGCGTGTAGATGGCAAAAAAAATCAAAAGTTCCAGCTGTTCCTACATTGTTTACATATATTATACGACAAAACCTGAAAATGAAATTTCCTATGATCATGAAGATGACATTTACTTTAAACCATTGTCTGGCTGTTGCTTAGAGGCAGGAAATAACAATAAACAAAAATCTGTCATGTATAAATTTCTACACCATAGCAAGAACTGCGTTTTTCATTCAAAATTAATAGGCAGCATGCCAGCACAAATCAACACTTTTAATAGAAATAACGTTAACCTGAGCACAAAATTACACACAGAAAAGAATAAAAACGGAAAAAGCGAAAAACATCGTGGGCCCTTATTTCATCGATGGTACGCTAACAGCAGAACGTTACAACAAATTACTTCGAAATGATATTGTAGGTGTCTATCTCGATGAAGCGCCGCTTACTGATAGACAGAACATGACATTCCAACAAGATGGTGCCCCACCCCATAACGCTGTTATTAATACTAATTTTTTGACTGAAACTTTCTGGCAAAACTGGATTGGTACGAATGGTGCAATCAAATGGGCTCCTCGTTCCCCCGATATGAATCCGCTGGACTTTTTTTATGGAGTTATTTAAAAGTCATTTAAAAAAAGCATCGATGACGTCATCACAAAAACTAGTGACCTTAAAAATTCATGTTTATCAAATTGTAGAAAACATTGTCCGATTTGATAATATATATGATTTGTAGGGGTTAAAATCAAAAATAAAGTCGCTAGAGTGTTGGGCCCTTTTTATAGAACAGACGGTATGTATACTTGTAGTAGCAGGGAAAGCAGTGAATCAGCGTGTAAATAAGCACATCCTGATAATACGAATAATAACAAAAAACACCTTATTGAATCTGGGCAATACCGATTTTCTAAAAAAAATCGCTGTCAATTCACATATACTTTGTTATTTTCCTCAAATTTTAGCAGGCCGATGATTTTAAATAAACACCTGGTGCAAGTACAGTGGTCGATTACAAAAGTCAGCAGAACACCGCAGGCCGACCGAGAATTTGCTTGTTCCACTGCTATGCATTGATCGCTGCTTCGCTAGCGGGCTGCAATATGTTGGTTTTTCTTCAAAAATTATACATTTTTGTGCAAATCTACATGGTGGCAGCTTTTATTTAAAAAGGAATGATCGAAGTCGGCCTGGTGGAAGTCTCAAAATAGGTGCCTCAAGAAAACCCTTCACGTTTTATACCGGTGGGTGTTTACTGTGTGGACGAAGGATTACTCCTTAACTATTAGAAATATCAAAACTAATTTTGGTATGGAATATATGATCATTGGACCTCCATTTTAAAAATATTTAGGTAAATACAGACTGACTGACAAAAATATGCCAACACAAACTTGTGTTTTTTTAAATAGAAGACCTTGTATATTTTTGCATTTTTGGATTCCCTGACAGATTTAGAATAAAAATGCATAAAGTTGTATCTGTATCACTAACCGTTCTGAAGATATTGTCACTTTAGTATCAAAATAGAGTCAACTTTGGAGCCACGATGCTAGCGCTGTCATCATGATTTTTTAAATCTGTTTGCACCACCGACTATTGATAATAGTCTACTTGCAAAATACGTGTCAAATTTTTCGAAAAAGTGTAAAACTATACAGAATGAGTAATTTAAGCGAAATGTAATTTTTCTCCCCGTATATTTTTTCATATTTGGATTCCTCGTGGAAAGTAGATACTAATTGATATTGACGCTATTATTCGAAAATATTCTACAACACAAAATTATTATGGCAATAGAACTTAACAAAACAAATAATCCGGTAGGCTCGCCGCTCATAATAAAGAGAAACAATTGTATCTATTGTTTTGACGTTTGTCTAAGTATCCGAGTATTGTTCCATTGATTTTTGTGTTTTTACATTATCGTTTTGCCAATTTTTATATAAAATGAATTTTCTAAAGAAGAAATGGTCGATATGATCTTTATTTATGGTGAAGCTCAAATAAATGCTTTGCTTGCTATCCGTTTGTACCGTGAACGATACCCAGAAAGAATCATTTACAAATGTGGCTAAGAGATTTATAAATTCTGGAAGTGTGTGTTATCCGAAGCAAGCTAAAATAAAGATAAATGAAGAAATTGAGTTGCAATTTGTGGCATTTCTTACAAAAATCCGCAAATTAGTACCAGAGAGATAAACACAAACCTAGACCTAAATAGAAATACAGTTCGCAGCTTTATTAAAAAAACAAGTTCCATCCTTATCATATGAAGCAACGTTAAGCTTTAAGTGAAAGTCAATGTAGAACCCAATTTTGTTAATAACATTCTATTTACGGATGAGGCAACGTTTTACAATAATAGCAATATTAGTAAACATAACTATCATCACTATTCAGATAGCAATCCACACATCTTAAGAGTTGTTGATTACCAGCATCGATGGTCAATTAATGTATGGAGTGGTATATTTAATTCTAATGTGATTGGTCATTTTTTCTTTGATGAGAGTCTTACTGGAGAAAGATAACCACAGTTTTTGGAAAATAACTTACCCGAATTTTTGAAAGATATCGAGGTAGATAATATTCGTACGATGTGGTTTTAACATGATGGCGCTTCTCCACATTATGCAATTAACGCTAGGCAATATCTCGATAGAAATTATCAGATGAGGTGGATAGGACGAGTAGTGAACAAAACTGGTCAGCCAGATCATCGGATCTTACGCCCCTTGATTTCTTCCTTTGGGGCTACGTTAAAGAAGAATTTTACCAATATCCTTCCACCCAAGCGAAGATATGAAAAATAGATATGGAGTTGCGCGTCTATCCATTTCGTCTCAAATGTTATTTCGAGTAAAACGTAAAACGTTTTCGGAGTGATTTTCAAATTGTTTAGCTATGCGTGGTCAGCATTTTGAACCTTTAATTTAAATTTCTGGCTTTCTTCGTTTATGTTTACTTGTTCAACTTATTTTTAGGTGTGGAGAGTTGTTTTATTGTTTAGTTATTGATTACATATTTCTATCAGTTTACGAATATATTTGCTATTTGTATTTTGTCATTGTTGCTCTGGTTTTTGTTCTTCTGTATTTCAACATTTTGCTTCAATATCTCAAGAAGGGTTCGTCCTATGGTTATGACACCTATTATCAATTAGTATCTGTTTTTCACGGGAAATCCAAATATGAAAAAAATACGAGTGTTGTATTTGAAAAAACTGATAAAAATTTTCCATTTTTTCGAAAAATTTGACGCGTATTTTGTAAGTAGACTATTATCAATAGTCAACACCCGCCTTGGTATATACAGGGTGATTAAATTATCATGTAACAACTATGTAGGCAACCCATTATCCAGAAGCATGTATCATCTAGGCGACTTTGATGATCAAACACAAAGTAATTCATTTTTAAGGAAATCTTGCCATTGATGTAAGATTTCTGATTCCAACTGATGAGTTGCGCCAAGGATAATTTGCACCTCTTGCAATTCTTTTGTTATTAAAGCTTAGGTTTAAGTAATTTCGTACATTTATATGAAAATAAAGAGATGTTCCATAATTTTGGAACCACATCCGGTACCTTATATTAAGAATTTCTTCCAAAAACTCATTTATTAAAGAATTCAGGTACATTTCCCCATTTAAATGGCCACCAAAAAGAAATGTAGATGTATCATGAATTCACCAAGTATACCACACCACACATTCACACTAAAAACTTTTTGAAAATGAGGATTTTCTTGAGCATAATAATGACAATTATGTTTGTTAACGGATCCATTATGTTGCTTCATCAGAAAACAACACAGAGTTTAAAGACTGCGGTTCAGCAGTCAATTGATTTCTTAAAAACTGATAAATATTTCTATGTGCGTAATCATTTTTATGCTGTACTCGTATTACATGGTAAGGGTAGAAGGGTGTTTTCTTTTAAAATATTGTGTACGGACGCTTGGCTGATTTCGACAGCCCTGGCGGTTGTCCTTTGACTGGTGTGTAGATTTTGCTCCACCAGTTCAATCACTTCCCATTACTTTGATTCATTAGTGGCCTGTCGTATATAAGTTCTAGGCTTTATAAATTGTCCATTTTGCCTCAAATTGATTTTTAGACTCCCAAAAGTAGTGTATGATGGAGCGATCATATCTAGATGCTGCTCCATGTAAATCCGCACTGCTAAATCAGGTCTAGATTTTCTTAAAATAAGAATCATATGTGTTTTCAATAATACACACTTATAAATGACAGTTTCAATTGTTTTGACTTTTTATTTATCCATACCAAGTAATTACTTTGATTTTGAGCATCAAAGTCGCTTAGATGATGCATTGTTCTGCATAATGGGTTGCCTACATAGTTGTTACATTATAATTTAATCACCCTGTATAGATGAGAGCTTTATAATTATAATAATAGTACAAATACCAAAGAAAACGAAAAATAGCAAAAGGCGAAGTTCAGATACATTTTGTAATATAGCCCAGGCATTTTAGACGAAATGTTACCAAAACCCAAAAAATATGGTACATCTGTAGTTTGGTGGAAACTTTCTATTTAATGTACCGGGTGGGTAACATACTAAATATCATAAGGTCTTCTATGCCGGCTTTATGGGGTGTTGCGTGCAACAAGGGCGTAACCACCAATAGTCCAGAAAATAAAAAGATGATTTAGGGAATAATTAGAGGAAAGCAGACTTTTGTCCAGTTGCTAGAGCACTATAAGAGAGTTATTTTCCTAAAACTCGTCAGCCTTCCTCCTTGTGCTTTCGCCCTGTGTCCCATAAACTTTGCATTTGCACATTTTTAAAACTACCTACCATATATCTATATTAGCAAAGGTCGGGATAATGCAAATTCTAGCTTGTTTGAATATTGGATTACTATAAACCTAAGGGCGCACTGCATGTGGGTAGTGGGTAGCTTGGAGGTTAGAAGGTAGTGAATAGAAGGTAGATATACTTCGGCCGCACTGCCCGATGGAATAATCTAGGTAGCAAGGAAGATGCTGGTTTGAAATTGTCGGTCGTGCGTCTCAAAGTTTTCTAAAAGACTTCTTTGTGATAGCCCCTTCCTCAAATATATAATGAGTAATAATAGGAGGTCGTGGGTGCACGAGATAACTTAGACCAACCGTGACTGCGAATTTCTGCGAGTTTACAAGAAGATGAGAAATTACCTAGGCAATTTTTTAATTATGCACGGATGAGTGTACAGTCTTTTGATGATCTTCAAATAAAGTGTAAGACAAACTGAAAAGAACGTCCACAAATTTCAGAGAAGCAATTTCTGCAGAGCAGCGTTTGATTCTCACAGTAAGGTGGGTTTTATTTATATTCACTTTATTATTTTATTTATTTGTTGACAAAAAAGAGTTGATTGCCCATCACTTCTAAAAGAAATTAGAATTTCTTTTGATGAAAAAAACTTAAAACACTTTAGAGTATGGTATTTATTCAAAACTTATAAATAATAATATTATATTATCATTATTATTATTGTAAATATTTCATGGGCGTCAAATTGGTGTACACCGCTTGTGGTGCAGGAGATTGAATGGATGAAGTTTGATGCTGAACACTGTCAGCAGATATAGATGATGCAGCGGAAGAATCGTCCATCCTGTGATGACTGATTATACAGTGTCATCATTCCTGTTCCATTACAGATGCAGTCTCTGATTGCACCTGAAACTTATTGAATTCGATCATGCTCTGTCAAAATCAAATTTTGAAATTTGTACCGAAGCCGGAGTTTTTGCATAGGGGTAAATTCCTGCATATATGGAAGCAGACTTTTGAAAAATAGCAGATTGAAGATGTCGTTTTTACTGATTCCCTTCTCGAGTGTGTCTCTTAATAGCGAGTATTTTCCCGTGTCTACTTTGTATGGATCCTTCTGTCTCGCGTACAGTTTTCGTTTATTGATATTAGCTTTTCTGGTACGAAAATCAACCTTCTTTCCAGCTTGCGAGTTGTCTTCGTTCTTGTTAAGCGCCAGTTTTGCCTTTGAAGTTTATGGCTGACCTGTCGAAGCAACTGGTTTGTCTGCCATTGCCAAAACAGACATTATATTAGTGCCAGTGTCGTTCTCTGATAGTACTGCTATTTCTGCTACAGACGAATCCTGGAAATTGTCTGCATAAAAACCATAATTATCGGCCATAGTACGATCGGACAATTCTGAGGCTTGTGCCTAAGCTAGGCTGCCCTCCCTTACATAGTCTGATGGCATCAAAACATCCCTAAGGAACAAAAGCTGGTTGTAAAATGCCCACGTGCTTGTGGTTTTGGTGCATCCACCATTTCCAGTTCTAGGTTTATCCAACTCATCCAGCTGTGATATAAAGTAAGCGCGGAGATTATTCCATCTGTTTTTGGCAGCATTAACTGAAACAAAATAAAAACCATAGCGTAGTTACGAATGTAAAGAACACAAGTTTGTTTTTGAATGAAATTATGTTTTAAATTTTAATTGCTATTTGTTATTTTCCTTCAACGTTCCTGGCAATTGGGGACTCATTTACTTCACTTGCTGGGCGTTTCAAATGGGAAAGACAACAGTATCGGAAATCATTATTGACAGACAGCTGAATTGGGAGAAACATTTAAAAGTTAAAACTGAAAACGCGTGCGTGGCATTCTGGCAGTATCGCCGAGGTTTGGGTAAATCCTGGGGACTCTCACCCCGAATTACCTTGTGGCTGTATACTGCCGTGATTAGGCCCATGCTATGTTAAGAAGCACTTGTCTGGTGGCACAAGGTCGGACAGGCTACGGCAGCAAGTAAACTAGGACATGTGCAACGTCTTGCCTGTGTTAGTTCTACAGGTGTTATACGTTCAACTTCTATGGCCCCTTTAGACGTGATCTTATGCCTTCCATCACTTGATCTATTTGTGGAGGAAGTAGCCGTAAGGACCGACTTGAGGCTGCGCTACAAGGGGCTGTGGCACACAGCAAGCAAAGGAGGCAGCCTACCCGCATTCTGAGTGAGGCCGTCGACAAGATCCCTCTTCTGGATGGTATGGTAAACTACCTCCCTCTACCATGGGCACGTAAAATTTACATAGTAAAGCTATCACGGCTATTCCATATGTGTCATTTTCATTGTTGTAAAATATTCTTGTGACAATTGCCTACGCGTTTTGTTTTTGGCGCCATCAGGTGGTGAAATAGAGCACCTACATCTGGTTCTGGTTGTTGTCTTTACTAAAGATATTTTTTAGGTTATAAACGGTTTTAAAATAAATGTTTATAATACCTATAAAAATGAAATTTGAATAATTTAAGCCTGCACGATCTTGAATTTTAACAGTTAAATGTGCAGGTAATTCTACATCTTCGTTTTCAGTTATGCGTGATGTAGTTGCAAATGTTCCAGAACTGGTGAAGTTACTATAATGTGCAATTTTTGAGGAAGGCAAAGTTTTCATAATACCACAGCGTAATAGCTGACGAAGAGCATGCCCAGCAATTTGAGCATATGTTGCGTTATTTGAGCCAACTTTCTATCGCATGTGCGAAATCATTGCCTCCACTGAATCCGAACTAAATGAACCTGTTAATACATAGTAAAAACTAGCTTGTTGAAGTAAAAATGTGATGTATAATGATGTACTTTTAGCAGTAAATTTCAAGACGTGAGCTTTTCATTGAATAAACCTTGCAAACTAACAGGTGCAGAAGAATTTTGCATAGCATCGATATAGTTCTGAAGTATTACGTCCAATCAATAGTCTTTCGTCAGAAACATGAATTAACCGTGCAGTGCTGCTATCTAATTTCTGCAGATATTGTTCTGTTACACACATTATGAATCCCGAAAAAGTGAAAAAGTCGTAAATGCTTTCTAAACATTTCACAGTACTGTTGACATTTTGAAATTCAATTTGTCCTGCTTCTTTTAAAAACTGTAAAAAGGCAGTGGCTGTGGGTGAAAAATCAGAACAGCACGTAAAATATTAATTTTTTCAAAATCTGATGAGTACAAATTCTTTTTTGTTAAGTACCGTACAAGTTTAAAAGGTAGTCCATTTTGCAGATCATGTAATGTTTTTAAATATGAAGCAGAGATTCCACCATCGGCACATATGATCAAAGTATCAATTTTGTGCGTTCTTTATTATGTGTCAATAATTGAAGGGTACAGGTTTTAGGAAAGGATGTTCAATGTAGTTTTTTTAGAATTCCACCACAAAAAATCTAAATAAAGATACATTTGAGGAAAAATTATTGCAACAATTCTTAGAACAACGAAGATACATTCAGTAAGAAGACTAAGTACTCTCATTGTTAACGAATAAAAGTAATTAATTCTTGTTGACAATTCATGTACTTACATATAACATAACAACACATTTTGTTTGCTATTTGAAGTTATATATTGAGTATTATCTACACCATAGCTGCGATCTTCAGATCTTCTATACTGTACTTTTTCCTTAATTGACATATTGTGAGTAATTAGGGAGCAAATTCTTTTTGCTGGTACTGTTAATTAGGCGACTTCAGCCATTAAACGTTGATCAATTAATTTATCTGAACAATTACAGTCACCAAGACACCATAACAATGTTGTTTTTGATGGTAAAGTCGCTAAATGGTTTCTGCAGTGCTGATATCCTTTAGGTGAGCGAAATCTCCATACTGTACACATACGAATAGAAACTTCTGACTAACTTCTTCTTCTTCTCAGCCCGTTGACATCCACTGCTGGATGTAGGCCTCCTCCAGGCTCCTCCATCGATTTCGGTCTTGGGCCACCTAAATCCAATTTTTACCCGCAATTCTCTGTAGATCATCTCTCCACCTTGCAAGGGGTCTTCCAACACTCCCTTTCCGTTCTCGTGGTCTCCATTGTAGTGCGATTTTTGTCCACTTTACGTTGTCTCTAGCCACGTGTCCCGCATAACGCCACTTCAACCGTGCCACTTTTCCAATAACATCTTCTATGCTTGTTTTCCTTCGGATATTCTCATTGCGGATTCGATCGCCGAGACTAATGCCTAGCATTGCCCGTTCCATCGCTCGTTGACGTACCTACCCTTAACTTATTGACACGCTTTACCGTTAGTGTTAATGTGTCTAGGCCGTAGGTTGTAACAGGTAAGATACAGGTGTTGTATACGTTTAAGACTCATTGGTATTTCAGGATTTTTCAGGATATAAGAAAGCCTGGAGAATGCTGCCCAACTAAGACTAACACATCGGCTTATTTCAGCATCCTGATTTTCTTTTCCAGTTTTTATTATGTGTCCAAGGTAATTATATTCCCTAGCTAGTTCAAGGTCTTGGTTTCCGATAGTTACTCTTAAGTCTCCGGTACTCATTATATTTGTCTTCTGCATGTTCATGACTAACGAGGAGCTTTTTTTATAATAATTAAGAACAATATTTGCAAGAAATTCTGCTTTTTTGTCTCTATCGTTGGCATCTTGGTATATTTTATGGAAAATATTTAATTTGCCCCAATTTGTCTGTATATCATTCTCAAGTTGATATTTTTAATAAACTTTGAATAATTAACACTAATCCGCTTTAGCTTTAAAGTTAACGTTTTAATAGTACCTACATATACTGAAGATCTGCAATTCAGGTTGGAGATATAAGTTCAGCTTGGGTTTCTTCTGAATGGTTTTTGTAAATGTTCTTGTTCTTAATTAATTTCAGAATTAGGTAAAATTTGCTAAAAAAGGTATACTGTACTTTTAATTAATGTGACAGAAAATATGTATTATTTACAATTACAGTTGGTACAGCGTTTTTAATCAAACGAGTATTTTCGTCAAGTTCTTTTACAAAATTCTCATCGAAATGGTTAATACACAAAGTAGAGTATTCTTTAAATTTAGAAATATCTGTAATACATGATTAAATATTATAAATAGAAGTAATTTAATTAGTTTTATTATTTTATTATTATAATTAACGTTCCACAAACTCCTGAAGAAGCGTTGAGCCGTTTGGTACGAATGTGCATATCGCTTGGAAATTCAAAAAGTGGTTTGGATTTCCACAGATAAAACACTTTCTAACCATTTTAAATAGCTTTGAAAGAACCTGTATGAGGATATAATTGATTGAAATGTGACAAGTTTTCAAATCTGTCTATTTAGTAGTATTTGTTTTTAATTTGAATATCGCGGTAGGTCCTGATTGAAAGTTCAGAATAACATCAAGAGGTGGCGCCAAATGACATCTAGTCATGGCATGCTTCATATAATAATTTTTTATAGTGTATGTAATGGCTGTAGCAGCGTAAGCTAACCTAAATATTAGTTGGCTATGTCTCTATAACGTCGCCTGCGTTAATAGGTTAGTACGTATACAAAGCCTCCCAGTTAGGCTGTTTTGACATTTATTTCAATAGTTTATATTTTGCCCATTGGCGCTAGTTCACACAATTTGACGAACAAATTTGATAGCTTGTGTTTGGCTAAAACATTTTTGAAAATGTCTCGTTGCATTCCTTCATGTGGAAATAAGGATAGAAAAAATGTCTTCCATCAAATATGGTATTTTTTTGTGGCTGGATAAAGTTTATCAAGTAAAGGGAAAATATGTGATCTGACATACGGTGTCAACCAGCGCCAATTTCATGAAGTGGCCATAATTTGCGTATTACCGACATTCGGCTAGCTGGCAGGTTTCCTAAAGACAAAGTTTTTGTTAATCAACGCAGGCGACGCTCTGCAATATGCCTTCAACAGACAATTAATGTCTATGAAAATGCTGGGTTTTCCCAGCCTACAGATACGGAGTGATTTTTTAAAACTCAATTGCAGCAGACCCTGGACAGCCTGAATCAGCTGGTAATACTGAAATGTATTGTTGCTGACTCTGTAAGTCTACATCAAATTCGAGGTTAGGAGGTTACGTTTTGCGTCAGTCTGTGTCAAAACTAATGCAAAACCTAACCTGCTAACCTCGAATTTGACATAGACAAACAGTGTCACCAACAATACATTTCAGTATTGCTAACTGATTCAGGCTATCCAGGGTCTGCTGCAATTGAGTTTTTAAAAAACCACTCGGTATATCCATCTTTACTGACGGATCTAAAACAAAGCATGGAACGGGTGCCGAAATTTTCTCTGACGATCTAAACCTTCGTCAAAGCATACCACTAGGCAAAAGTGATTTCATTTTGTTCGTGGGGATGCTGAACTCGTTCCGCTATACTCCACTCTTTTCGAAAGCTTCCCCACCTACAAAATGCAATCTCACTTTTAACACTTATATCATAAACTACTATTTTTAAAATTTAGAATATTTCAAAAAGTGAGCGGAAAGTGAATTGTTATTTCATCGCTGGAAATCTGTAGCTTTAGATTTATTTATAAAGTGGTAGAAGTTAGCCACAAGTAAATAAATATGGTATGAGCACAAAGAAAGTTCATTTGAAATTTTGAAGTCAGGTGTATTATAACACCAGAAATTTTTATCCAATCCTTGTCACTGACACTTTATAGACAGTAGCTGACAATGGCTAATATCGAAACGTGATCATAACTGTGATCAAGATTTCCCATAAGAAACGCAACGGAAATATTTCCAAAGCCTGCACCAGAAGAAGAAGAAGAAGTTTGCAACCTCTCTCTGTTACAAATGTCAAATGACAGCTTCATATTTTCTGGTGTTATAATACACATGACTTCAAAATTCCAAAGGTCCCCTTGATGAATTTTCTTTTTGCTCATATGATATATCGACTAATTTATATCTACCGACTTCTGTAGGCTAGTTGTTAGCACGCCTCTTTAGTATTCAGGAGGTCGTGGGTTCTATTCCTGCGTTATTCTGATCTGAGTCGGGTTTTTAGGCGGTTTTCTTGAGTCAACAGAGTGCTTTCTCTCAGGCGATGCTGGTGCAGTACTTCTCCATCTTTCCTGGCATTTCTTCCATTCTGCAACTCTTCTTTTTCTCACCCATCCTGTAACTCCCGTTCTTGGCTGGAGAGGAACCAAGGTCCCTACAGCAACCCGCCCCCCAGTTTGAGAAATTGAAATTACTTTGAACCTTTTATATTATTTTTGTTGATACTGTATTGAAATAGTTGTAATTTCAAAAATTGTAGTTGCCATATTAGTAAAACTAAAGTTTTCCTGAGAAATTTATCAACAGCCGCTACACATTTTAAAATGGTGCACTTGTAATTTCTCTTTTTGCTTAACCTAGGACCTCGTTTTAAGCATAGATTGTCCGATCGCTTAAGCTGTAGCTCACAATTTTAATCTTTCGTTTGTACGATTAGATTGTAAATCTAATAATATGTACTACATATCCGAGGATATTACTTCTTACATTTTATTGTTGCTAATATATCGGGTCACCCGATAAGCAAAAACATTGCTAAAGAAGTTGCAAGTACTGTAATTTCTTTGAAAAACAATTATATATTTAAGGACACCAATAAGAACACAACAGAATAACAGCAGATAACTTAAAAAGCATACATTTCTATGTAGGTATAGACGCTGTATCAGCTATATGGTTACTAAAGACACAGAGAGCCTGCAAGTAAGTCGCTAATTGGGCCAGTTTGTATTCTGTAGTTGGTCTCGTTGGGGTTTAAGGTGCCAGTAGCAATTTTTGGTATCGCATTGTCATAACCCAGAGATCTTGAGTACCTTCCGTATTGGTGATAACCTGAAACAGACCCCATGTTAACATCACCTTCTTAGTCTAAGTTCTAAAGTTGCTATGCCACAGTATTGGCTTACAATACTCGAGTTTTTTTCTTGAAATATATTTTATTTTAAAATAGCCAATATATCACTAAATATTAGTACTCAGTATAGTAGTTGGAATATGTTGAAAATTATATTATGATAACTCGACAACTGAAGAAACGTAAAAATAATGCATTCATTACGACAAATGTGACCACAAAAGGTGCAAACGAAGGTGCATGACTAATCATATATAATAAAGATTGAAGAAAGAAAGAAAGTAGACGAAGTGGGTTTAAATGCGAAAACTAATGAACCAAAGAAGAAACATTAATAAAGTCAAAACAAGCAAGCTGTCCGCGTGGGCTAGCTGGTGGTAGATACGCTAAAGATATATTGACTACAACTGAAGAAAATCTTCAAAAAGTTTTGAAAGGAGAAAAGTATTTAGTTTTTCTTACTTAACATAATAAGTAAGATATTTGATAAATTGATTTTAATTAGGTTAACTGATGGCATATAACAAAAAATTGTTGCACCATAAATTGACTAATATAGTAAATATAGTGTACGTTGCCGCTAGCACTTGGGAAGAAAATAGACGACGATCAAGAATGAACAACATCAGTATTATTGCTTTTTATAGTTATGTTTAAAATATTGTTAGAAATAGCAAGATGTAAAAAGAGAATGAAAAGCATAGCAAGAAGAGGCCGAGATCATCAAAGGAACCAATTCGTTTAATAATAACAACACCTAGTTATTTTCATGTAAAGCTAATAAGGGTTGTGAAAATAAATTGGGCCACGATTGAAGAGTTTAGTAAATTAATTTATTTAATTACGCGTAACCCAGTCGATCATTAAATACTGTTAAAGCTAGAGAACATTACGCAACTATGTGCAGATGAAGATATGATAGAACGTAGGTATGCAAATGAACATTGAACTGCAACCTAAAACAAAGAAAACTGGTCCATTCAAAATAAACAGTGAAGAAGGTTGTAATTGCTGCGATTGTATATGTGGCGTTTGACAGGTAAAGGTAAAAATATTTTAATTAGGAAACTATTCATCTTAGGCAAGTGGCAATTGCATGATAAACTTTATGCTCACCTTTATACCACTAGCAAATTGCAGTGTTGTTTCATTCTTTGCAATTACACCAATATTCTGATCACCATATTCAGTAGCAGTGTTCCAACAATTGATGGAAAGATCCGAAACGAGGCCAAAATATGCTATTCCATTCCTATCAATCGCTTCAGCAGGAACCTGAGAATGACGCCTTCCACGGTAAGTCTGAAAGCATCAGTAATTCTTTACACAATAAAGTTTTTGCAGTGTGAAATTATTATACTGATTGAATGTTAATAAATCACCAAAAATCAATTTATTTTTAACAAGCTTGAAGTGAGCTGTTCTTTTGAATCGCTTGTTCTTGTAATCTTAAGAGTTGCTTTTGAGCAGTGATCTTACATGGAATATATATGGGTCAGGAGTAGGACCGTTTTCGAATAAGGATCCATTCCTTAGATATGAAGTGTTAACCCAATTTTCTGTACCGCTGGACATGGCATGGAAAAAGAGCACTCGGTCTTCACCAGGTTTATAGGGTGACAGATCCATACCCAAGATGCCATCCATCAGCTCGAATTCTTGACCTAAATAATAAAAACATTTATAGTTTTTTACATGTTAGTTTAGAGAGTATATCTAATGAATTACCTAATATTTGCATTATCAACTTAGCAATAAAAACTATGTGAACAAATAAATCTTACCAGCAATATTGTAAGTTCCGAATGCAGGGTCGGGATACATGGTTTTATCTACAATCTTCCAAGAAGTGTTTTTAACGACATCATGAACGATTAAAGCGAAAGCCTGAACGTCGGCTACATAGACAAAAGTATTTTTGCACTGTCCAGAGGGTGGTGGGTCAAGAACGTCTACAATTGGAGTAACGAGGAATGAATTTGACTGCAACTGACTATCTGGGATTTCATATCGGTGAAGCAACTCATCCTGCAAAGTTTCTTAAATGAGCACATTTTAGTTTAAAATATTTCTCTTCTAACTAAGTTTCTAAAATAAAGAAAACACTTACTGTTTCAAGATCAAATGCTAGAATTTGAGCGGGGCAAGTGAATTTGTCCAAATATACGCCTGTGTCCAGAATCCACACGCGGCCACATTCATCAATCTAAAACAAATTCTTAGTTTATAAAACCTATAATAAGTCAATTCACTTACTTTTGCTCTGAAAACCGATAAAATTCGATTCTCGTTGCATTGCTGTGGGTTTTGATGCCACGACCATGATGGATAAGGAGCAATTATGGGATTACCGTTATAAGTTCTATTGGTAAGACTACCATAGGTAGCAGGGACCCCTTCTTGGAATCTTGGGATACTCATCAATACTTTGTTCTTATCAGCGTTTGTTTCTAAGTAAATAATTGGTTTAATTATGATCTTTAATTTTCTTTGGCCTGTTTGAAAGCTTACTTGAATAGTATACGTCAACATCGATTGGAGTAGGATATCCTGCATTAAATTCTCCTGAGTCTATAGCATTTTGCCTGTCTTCTTCTGTTGCATAATCAAACTCCAACTGGGACCACTGGTATGCGATTCTTAGACCTGAAGTTTGTGCTTCGATGCCACTGTACCAACTGCCAACGCAAAAGCATGCAACAAACCATAACCATATTGTTCCTGAAAGTTAAAAGACTGTTTTTAAACACTGTTTACTGCCATTTCTCTCATTATCTCTCTCTTTCTCTCTCTCTCTCTCTCTCTCTCTCTCTCTCTCTCTCTTGCTTGTCATTAATAGATGTGTAGCATTTCCTGACTTGAGGATTATTTAGTTCATACAGTGAAGATCAGAATTAGTGCAATCTTTTTTGAAGAAAAAAATATAACGTAAGACAAGCATATTAGGTTCATGCAAAGAGTCACGTTTGAAATTTTCACTACGTTGGTCGCCCATCTGAGAAGTGACCAAACCAACCGTGGCTTAACTTCGAAGAAATAACAATATTAAAACAGATCGCTATGCAATTGGGCAAAAACGTCGCTTTAAAGTGACCAAAAACTCATTATTCTAGTTTATAGGATATATCAACTTTCAGTTTTCTAAAGATTGTAAGAGCTACTTCAAATAAATATAAATATTCGTTCAGTAATACATCGTGTGCTAAAAAAAATCATTTGCAGCATGCCATGATCAAATTGAAGTTTGTCATAACTTAATACATACCCATTGAAGCAAATGAACTACCATAAGTCAAAGAGAACTAAATTAAATCTTGATCTTGAACTATATGCTCAAAAATATACAAAACACTTAATAAAACAATTTTTATTGACTATTATGATTAATACACTCGTTGTTGTTGTGTAAATGCCATCTTATTTGTCTTTTTGCTTGATACAAGTAAACTTAATGCAGTGTAAACCTTTGCCTATCACAGTGACAAATGTTTTCATAAGCAAAGTGCAATCTGACATTCATCTACCGACTTAAGTTAAGACATGGCTCGATTTTTTATCTTTCTTCCGAAGGCTTGCCCTAAATGAGTTTTTTTAAACACGATATAATCCCTAATCTATTTTATTTTGTTGTGGCCAGAGTAATTTGTGCCATATTATTCAAATAGCTGGATAATTGATTATAAAAAATTTAGGTACACATACCTCTAAAGGTAGTTACTATAATTCATGCAGGCTAAAGCGTTAAATTATCATCTGTACTCGATTTCTACTTATTTTTTCTATATTTTGAAAACAAAAAATTCATTGCTTTCAGAACTCACCTGAATTCATGTCTTGGAGATTATTCCTAAACCTGAGGTAGATAGATATTTTCTTGATTGGAGACTGCTGAAATCAAGCTTGCCCACAGTTACTAAACCGCTGATATTTAAGTAGTAGAGCGAGTGGCAGTAAACTAGAATAAGCAGTCGGTTATTTCATATTTTTATACTAAAAGATTTGATCTTGATTGATTTTATCAGATGGACAACTACTAGAAAAACCGTTGATTAGAAAAAAAATTGTCCTATCTGATAAAACTGAATATGAACATGCACAATAGAACCTCTTAGTCTAATCAGGTATAATTACAAATGAATTAAAAAAACTGTCGTTATGTACTTATTAAAAAACAAACACACAATAAGGAACAAGATTTTGAGAAACTGTATTTTAGAATCTAAGATTTTTTTCAATTCAAAGAAGTGGTGTTTTCTTTTAGGTACTGGAGCAGAAATTAATTGTAAGGGTGCTTTTAATTGGTTGATCTCGTATGCGGTTAAATTCGGCATTTTACGTTAATTTATAATTATAATCACACGGCACTGGAAGCGGTAGAACACCATCACATAAGATAGGGTTAAAGTAAACGTAAAAAAATATCAAGTATGTGGGTTGTGTTATACCCTATTACCCTATTATCCTGATAAAAGTTGATAGTTTTGAATACTTGGTTTGACCATAATAAATAAAAATGAAGAAATTCCAGTTTGTGCACGTGTGCATCGTAATATTTAGATGTAAGTAGCATAGTCGGTTTAAACTCGCGTCAAGGATTTGCTGCTTTCGTCAAAATTAGCCCGCGTTTTTGCTTGTGCAGTGTTTTTAGTGCGATGCCGGAAGCAAAGGCTTTTGAACAAAAATGAACATTGATGGCGGCACGCTAGTCAGAACAAGAAGTGTAATCAGCGGTGCAGTAATCTTAGTGCCTATAAGCCGGGGGTTCTTGCTGATATTGTTAATTCAAGAGGGCCGCTTTGCGTCAAGTGAAGTTAATTCGTAAGGGTTCACGTTAGTGAGCAGTTGAAATGGTATCCAGGGGTCGCTCATCCGGGCTGCGACGTTTTGCAAGCTGAGAGCGAATTTTGTCAGGGCGCTAAAAGGCGTCGCAGCTGCAATAGTTTATTGCAAAGCAGGTCGTAGTAAATCAACAGTTTGAATAAAAGCTGTAAGCGGCGTCGTTTAAGTTGGTAGACTTCTGAGACCGCATAACTGGTTTGCAGGCATCAGGAAAGGACTCTGGAGTTGCAGTTTATCAACATCGGCCCAATATTGCTTATTATTATTGTTTTTTTATTGTTTCTGTTGATCACCTCGTTCCGTTGACTCGCTTCTCTTAATTTATGTACACGTAGATTTACTTATTTGCGCCCACTTACTTGCATTTAGGCACCTACGTAGAACTGCTATGTCGAATTACAATCAGCTGCTATTTATTTGGTTAACCAAATGTGGAATTAAACAACGAAATAACTTCAACAGACATATATTCTTTTCATTTATGTATAAACGGTCACTGTTTAACAAAACACAATTTTTGTACATAGCAAGAGCAAAACTACAACTGCTTTAAGCTTTAGCAATAAAAATTTATAATTACACAGTTGCTTGATTATAACAAAGGTCTCTCATTGGTCAAGAAAATAGTTGTCTGATTTGAACCAATGAGAGAATAACAGCAAAATTAAAAAGGAACTAAAACTAATATTTACCAAGAACTAATTTAATTACTATTTAATACAAAAAGTCAGTAAAGGGGTTTACACGAAACTTCTCTCGAACAAGTTACTTGAATTTGCAAATTTAAAACAAAATGCAGTCGCTGGCATTTAAATTCACGGTTCCAGATTGGCTCTCGCCCGTTCCGACAGGCCCAGATTATCACTTCACTTTAACCACTAGACCACGGCGGGAGACTGGTTGGGTTGCTTTTTGCTCTATGTAAGGAACGCGCTGATCGCTGCACATTTCTATCCATTTTGTTTAGGTTCCATTTTCATTAAGGGAAAAGCCTCAGTTATGTGAAAATTATTACTTTTATCAATTCCTGCGTGAAGGCAAAAATAGACATTTAATTCTTTGAAGGTGCACACCCTGTATATATTTGACCGTAGGTATATGTGGTTTTGTGCCAAGTATACATCTAATCCCCATGAAAAATATTGTCCTCCAATAAGTAGTTTTCGTGCTATTCGTGCTATACCGCCAACAAACGAACAAGACAGACAGACAGACGAAATTGAGGGAACATGTTTTTCGTTATCTAGGGACCCTGAAACGTGAAGATCTGACCAAATTTTATAAGGTGTGTTTTTCTCAATTATCATACTTTTTTAGACGAAGAAAGTAAAAATAAAATATACTGTCACTTTGCTTGCGAAATTACAAACGTTTTGATGTCACGAAAATGTTATATTCACTACATATTTATAATTAAAACAATTTTATTGTAATATTAACTACACTCTATGTTTTAACTTTGTGAAAATGTATAGGAAATTTCAACTTACAGCCATTTATAGGTTTGACGACTTGAAAACATGTTTATTTCACAATGTTGCCATAAAAACCTTTACATAGACTTTAACTAACATTGTATTCGGCTTGTACGCCTCAAATTAACTATCTATGTACCCTCGTTAAAGAGACGAAGTATTGTAATAGTGAGAAGAACACGTTTAGATATTTCTTCAAATCTTCACGTTTTAGGGTCTCTAGATGAAGAAAAATATGTTTGCTCAATTTCGTCTGTCTGTTGTCAATTTTTGCTTTAACTGAAGAATATATAAAGGTAGTAATTTACATATAGCTCAGGCTTCACACTTGACGAAAATGAGACCTAACAGATACAGGATAAACATCACAAATGGAACAGAATTGTATAGCGTCTTTACAACGCAGCAGAAGCAAGCGCGGTCGTGGCCCTGTGGTGCGATCGTATTATAGTGTCAAAACTTCCACTTACAAGAGACGTTGTAAATAAAGCGCTTTGCCGTTTTTCTTTACTTATAACCTGAATTTCAACAATTATGACATTCAAAACGACATTCAAAGCTAGAGCTACGCTATGGACGATGAAATGCATCTTGAGGACAACATGCAAATTTTATTCGATTCCGATGTGATTTGGATGAGAAAATGTAAACCGTAAATCATTCAAGAACGGCAGACCGTGCTAATATAAAAAATATAATAATATAATAGAGTTATTTGCAACGAAAACGCAAGTCTAAATACAAAACTTCAGCTTCACATTCTTAAGTTATTTTTTATAAAAAAAGTGTTGCTTTTTATAGAACCCACAGTGCCTTAAAGAAATTTAAAATTTGATATACAAGGTGTTTAAAAATTAAGGAAGTATGGACATAGTTAAAGAGAGAAGTACCTTTAATTTTGACGTTAGAGAAAATTTCTAAGAAAAAAAGTATTTGTAATAAAAAATAAGTCTAAATACAAAATGTTAGTTTCATATTAGCAAGATGTGCTTCTTTTGCATCAAAAAATTTTAACAAAACAATCAATTCTGTGGAGAAATGAGCAAATTTAAGTGAAACGTTATTTAATTTTTTATTTTGTAATATTAATTTCTTGAAATTATAATTGACAATATGAAGTTTAAAGCGTTGAAGAAAATGTTTAGATCAAAAGTTGTATTGGGAACGGGAAAGCTTAAGATAATATACAACTGTCATACAACATGTAGTGTTATACGAATGCGAAATGTGGGTACTAAATAAAACAATTTTTAAGGAGGATCTAGGGAGGAATCAAAATAGATAACGGATTGGGAAGACTATGAACAAATGAGAAAGTAATGGAAACATATGGACAACGAAGGATCTCGCAGATTATTAGAATACGAAGAGTAAGATGTCTGCTTTATGTTTTTAGAATGCAAGAGAGCAGACACTGGAAAGTATTACTGATGGGTGAAGGACAAAAGAAGAGGAGAGGAATGCCTAAAGGGGATTTGTTAGAAGTAGTGAAGAAAGATCTGAGAAAGGAAAGAATTGACAACTGAATGGAATTAAAAAGAAACAGAAAAAATGTAGAAAGATTTTTAAGTTAATTGAAGCCAGGGGTCTAAATGGTCTGTAGTGCTGATGCATATACCCATATAAATTCCCATATAGAGAATACAATTTTACCACTATAAAAAAATATGTAATAATAATATCAACCTTAAAATTCTGTAGGCAATGGTCAATCACTACGTCCTGCTGGTATTGTTATATGAAAAAGAAACAAGAGCTACACAGTGCTTCCAGCTTTGGGTAGGTTAGCAGTATATATTACGTAAAGCAGAGAACCAAGGACACTATCTTGCGGGAGACCAGAATTCATAGTATATTTTTTGGAGATTTTATTGTTATACTTGACTGAGAAGAATCTGCCTGAGAGGTAGTATTTAAGCAAAAGAGTTTGGGAACAGTCGTCTTAATTTATAGAGTAACCCAGTGTGTCAGACTATTAATCGGCTGGGTAACGTCTAAGACCGCAGCTGTGCTGCAGTATTTATTTTCTTCAAGACTTCCTGATATTTGATTTACTCTTCTATGCATTTGTTGGGTTGTGCAATGAAATTCTCCAAACCCAAATTGGTGTAGGAGCTGATATGTTGATATATATGTGTTTTTTAAGGGATGGTTTTCTAAAAACGTTTCTTAGTAAGGGCAGGAGACTAATCGGCCTGCGAGAATTTACGTTTTCTGGTGCTTTTCCAAGCTTGGAGGCAATTGTTATATGCGCATATTTCATAAAATGGGGTAGTAAGAGACACGATTATATAGTGTTATCAATAATACAATGTGTTTTTTGCGGGCATCTTGAGCACTTGACTTTTTATCAGATCATAACCTCGTGCTTTATGTCTCTTTAATCACTATATCGAACTGTATCTTCTCAGGCAAAAATGGTTTGATAGGCAAGAACATCTGGCAGGAAATATCTAGATATTCCTCGATCACAACAAATATTCCATTGGCTATTCTCTCAAGAAAACAAACAGACTTGTGGCTACTTGGATACAATTACCGGTTGAAACTAGCTCAATGGAAACGGCGTGTACAGTTCTTTAAAATACTCAA
Organism: Agriotes lineatus; assembly: GCA_940337035.1. Lineage (NCBI taxonomy): Eukaryota > Metazoa > Arthropoda > Insecta > Coleoptera > Elateridae > Agriotes > Agriotes lineatus. The sequence continues at coordinate 88,664 of CALNHX010006296.1, forward strand.
ATAAAAGCGGACCAACGGATTTTTAACAAGTAACGACAAGTCTATCCAGCTATTCAAATAGAATGCGTAAACTCAAGTACCACAAAATAATCTGAAAGAGAATTATATATTATGTAATTGTCATTAATGCACATATAAAATTACAGGTCGAAAAATTACGAGCCACCTCACAAAAACGCATAAAGTCAAATACATACATCTTAATCCATACTTACAATTTACGATGCAGCGATACAATGTTATCGCACACATTAAAATCACTAAATAGTTTACATTTGCAAGTTGATAAGCTTAGTGTGCTTCCAGGTACCAAGCTCGCGGAGCGAACTGTATACTGCCCTGGGTCACGTCACAAATCCAAACGTCAAACTGGCCGAACGGCGCTGAAAGCGACAGGACATTGCACAAGCGCGGGAAACGTTGAACTGAGTACCATAGACCTTAAAATCGAATAGATTCACAACCGAAGCGCAACAATTAGGAATAAGTACTACAGATATCGAAATCGTCTCCTATGTTTAATTCAAAGGGTTGAAAAACATTCAAAAGGTGTTCAGCAAAAGTATGAGGCTTTTTCCTGTTAGATCTTGTCCAGGTTTTGTTAATTTTTCGTATGGGTGGTATAGTAATTTGTGGCGTTTTAAATTTTTTGTGGCCTTTCAGAAGATATGATCATCTGATTTCAGATTTTTGAGGTAATAATTAAAGTTAGTATGGAGTCATCGAGTTAGTCTGTTGTAATTAAGTTTCTCAGCAGGATTACAAGACTTTTACCATTTTGCATTAGCAATTCTCAGCGATAATTTCCTTTATATGCAGAGGTATGTTGTTTGCATTATGGACAGATGCAGTTTCGTTAGGTTGAGATTGCCATGCAGCTTCTTAGAAAAGTGTAATAAATTATATAACTGACCGAACTAAGTCTTCCGGTTGTTTTATGTGCAGTTTAAGATCAATTTTGTTTTCAACATATTGTTTAAATTTAATCCTGAAATTTTGCTTCGATGTTAGTCTAGGAGTTAGTTATTTATTGACGTGCCTAGTGCTTAAGTTTATTATTGTTGGTACATGATCCGATAATAAATCATTATTCGGCGCAACCAGTCAGAGATCTTGTTTAAATCGGTGGGCCAATATGTCGGTCGCCAGAGCTGAGTTATTATAATTATTTGCCATGATTGCCTTAATTAGGATTCTACCTTTTGCTGTGATGAGTCGGGAGCCTCAGTGTGTATGCTTGGCATTCCAGTCCCCACCAGCAGTGGACCTATTTCCTAGTGCATGAAAGAATTTATTATAATTATATGTGTAGAGATTGTATGCCTAGGCGGAGAATAAATGGCAAACACTACAAAGCATGCTGGTATTCGGATTCATTAGGAGTCATAGTTGATGTTTCAACAAAAATTTCGATTTTGTACCGGTCTAGTGCACGTCTGCTTCTTGCTTTTGTTGGTTCTTGTCAAACCGAACAAACCATATAATTTGCTGGATGATTACATTTATTACCCTCGCATAAGGCGCACATAGCTGGCGTTGTATTATGTTGCTTTCCACATTTGACATGTACTGGCTGGTACAGTAGGTTCTACAGTGTCCATAGTTTTGACACTTTCTACATTAAATGATTTTAGTTTATAATTTGTGCTGGTTTTACCTTTATTTTATTGTTGCAAAGCAATTCTATTTCAAATATTTTTTTGTTATTTTAGTGCGGTTCAAGATCAACATAGAAAGTGTTAGTAAATCTTTGATTATCTTAATGTCTTGTGCCTTACACTTTCTAGTCCCGACTTGATATTTTCGGTAGGTACTGTCTGGTGAATGTGTCTGATGACTACTCTGTATGCTCGCTCGTTCTTAGGTTAGTATGTATGGTATACTACTTTTCATCCCTTAAGTGTCTAATACTTTTCTGTATGTGTCTGACGTATGTGCATGGTATATTATGGCCACAATTAGGAATTGGAATACTAACATTTACAGAGGATTGTTTAAGTGCAGGCTTTGGTAGCGATAATTGGAAGATTGGCTACCAATCGGTAACTGATATTTCTGGTATTGCATTGTTGGTTGAATGCCTGTTAGATTAGTTACATACCCGCAAGTGGCATTGCCCGTTTGAATGGAAAACATAATGTTCCATTTGATGACTTTAGTTTAGTGTATATTTATATAAGCTTTACTGATAAATGTCGATAAATAAGAACACTAAATATGTATGCACTTGACCTCAGGTCAGGGAGCGCTCAGGTTATTTGATATCTCGGAAAAGCAGACCGCCGTATGTCTTCATTCTCCGAATCATAGATCGAGACAAAAAATTAAAAAATTTTGCAATTCACAGTGAAAGAGAAGATATAATTACAAAGTAATATGCAATTTAAAACTCCCCGTTAATGGGCTGTCCGTTGCATTAAGAAACTCTAATATGGATGTAATATTTAAATTATTTTGTAGGCACAGGGTCGAATCTTTGTTATCGAACATTTTTAGCATACACTTTGTGTATCACTCATTTGTCTATTGTCATATTTGGACATGCATTGTAACAATAACTTTTACATACCTTTCTGGGCTTACTAGTTTTCAATGTCACTTTCAGCAGTTTCCCAGTTTTATGTTAACTGCTGCTTGCCCTTGTTTTCTATATTTTGAATACTGAAGTGGGTTTTTCCATATGAAGGCGATATAAAGTCCTTACAGATAATATCTCGAAATAAACTCAAGTATCTTTGATGAGAGCGTACTCTGACAGTAGCACTATGTTTTCCTTATCAGTTTTTTAAACTTGGAGACAATTCTTTTAGACCGACACAACCCCTTAAAGATAGTGAGCGAGGATCCGTTTCATTCATACGGAAATGAACTTCTTTATAAAAAGAACTACTACTAAAACGCAATATTATAGTAAGGCATATGTTTGCCCTGTTGTGCTGAAAGATGGTGCTCGTGGGAAAGTTTTATGCGAAAAATCGTCTTCTTTCTGCTTGTGTTAGGATTTAGACAACTAAAGTTTGCCATTGTCTTCATGTAATTAGGATGCAGGCTGTGTCTAGGTGCACTCCAGAGTGCACGCAATTTTCAGAGTTGGGTGCACTCCAAAGCATGAACGTCATAGGCGTGACGTCACTTGTGGAGTGCGCCCAACGCTGAAAATTGCGTGCACTTTATTTCTTGGCGGTCGCTCTTTGAACTTCGGCACAGCAGAGTGTAT
>CALNHX010006297.1:0-91880 GCA_940337035.1 Agriotes lineatus
ATAAACGGTTTAATATTTTTTAAATCCCTACAAGCCTAGTTTTTTTTGTGGCTAAACCGTTTACCCAACTAAAATTTTGCAAGAGATAAAATAGCTTCTAAATTAAAGTAACTATAGCAAAATTGGTAGTGATTATACAAGGGATTAAAAAATATGGATGGTAATTTATTATGACGAAGCTTTTAAACGCCCTGTAATTATCGAAATTAGGGTTTATTCTTCAAAAAGCTGTGGTTTTACTGGTACAAACGGGTCAAAAAAATGAATAAAATCTATCAAAGATTTTTCGACTTTCGGCTAAACTAAGCAACTTTATATATAGGTAAGTTGAGTTTAATCATCATATTTTTTGCTCAAAGAATATGTGGTTAACGGATTTACCTGCTTTTTAGGGACAGCCTGTATGTGCAGTATCCTAAACTAATAAGAAAGGACAGGGAACTATCAAATAATACAATAACTACATCACGATTTACAGCGAAAAAAACAAAGAAAGAGAATATCTTATTCCGGAGTGGGACTGCTACTGCACAAAAAAATTGAGAGTATTGTGATGTTAGCTCCAACACACAAATGTGTATTTTTCACATTTAATGTTTGCACATTTGTCCACGGCTAATTTCCCTCTATCACCACTTACATCGTCCTAAAGCTCGAATAGGAGATAAGAATATGTCCACCAGCGGTGCGCAAAGTCTCGTACAAGCAAGCACGGCGCTGGCCCCACTCAAAATTACCTGGAGCGCAGCATAAAAGGACACTCCGCAGGAATTTCAAATCAGAGTCCAGTACTTTCTTCTCCCCTGACCCCGCTAGCTACTTGAAATATCAAGTCACAGTGATATATACCCGGAAGTACAAAAACCAACTAACAAAGCAGCATCAATATCGGGCAGCAGGCGAGACTGGAACAACAAAAACATGACTATATAGACTAAAACCAGAATATATAATGCATTTATACGGCCACTAATATGCTATTGAAACAAGAGCCGATACCAAAACAAACAAAAGACATCTGTACGACAGAGTAAGGAAGTCCGATATTAGAGAAACATGCAAGCTCAAAGATATCATAAGATGGGGCCGCGGATGAAGAAGACATGGGCGAGAACACGTACAAAGAATGGACAATCACCGCATTGCAAAGATATGCATAAATGTACTACCACGCGGGCACAGATTTCCAGGAAGACCATCAAAACGTTGGCGAGATAGCGGATGTGTTCATCTCAGGAACCGGGCTAACCATAATAAACAGGTCGTAGACCTCTACAAAGAAGAAGAAGAAGATTTGAAGACCAAAAGTGGCCTATTGCTGGAAATTAAAGGAGGCAAGTTCAATAGAATAATGTAGTATTTTGAACAGATTCTGAATGAAGAGGAAGAAAGTAAAAGTGAAGACGAATACTATTTGGATGGAGGAGAGAGAATAGGAACTATGGGAGTGTGTAAGACAATGGAATCATAATAAAACTGTAAGACAAAATGATCTACTAGTAGAAATTCTAAACCAAGGCGACGAATCATTTGGTGAGTAAAGATCTGGGAAGAAAAAATAATGAGGAAGAAATGGAACAACGCTCTATACACAAAAAACAGGGATAGGGCGTACTGCAATAACTCGACAAATTGCACTCCTGAATGTAATCCACAAAGTATTAGCAATGATTCTTAGGAACCGCTTGAGTTAGTAGTAGAGATAGTACGGGCGTACAAAGGAGGGTTTAAAAGAAGAGATCTTTATTAGGAAACAACTTTAACATAATACATACGAACAAAATTTAACCCTTCACATACTCTTCATACATTATAAACAAGCCTATGACTCGATACATAGAAATAGCTGTATAGAACAATGAAGAAGGAACACAACCAAGAAAATCATATTAGAAGGAAATGTGTCGAATAGCTTTAAAGTGAGAAAAGGGGTGAGGCAAGAAAAGCATCTATCCACAACACTCTTTAACTTGGTGCTGGCGGTAATGCTGAGGGAAATTTGCCGACGCACAGAGGGTATGACCTACAATCATAGACGTCAATGTCTGGAGCTGGAGCATAAGACGTCTACAAAGATTTGCCATCGAACTCGGTTTCAAGCCAGGGTTTTTATTTCATTCCACGTCTTTTCGTTGCTTTTGGCTTCCTTTAGCACGATTCGCCTCCAGGTTGTTTGAGGTCTGCCTTGTTTTCCTCTTCCCTGGGGCTTCCAGTCTAGCACCATCCTGCTGATTTCGGTTTTTCCTTTTCTTTTCCTTGGAGACTTGAGCGTATTTCCTGGGTTCCTGTATCATAGGGACATTCAATTTTTCAATTCGTATAACCTTTTTCATGCTGCCCGACATCACCTGATCCATGCAGCTATTCTTTGTATCGGTTTCTTTGTTATTTTTTAAATTGAAGGTGCAAATTGCAAAATGCAATACTGGTTATCGGCCAACCACACCCGATTCTGGTGGTAGAGCTGCCACCTTTTAGCGTCGAGATCCACTTCTGCCAATTGAAGGGATTTATTATCGGTTTACTCTACATCCCCCGTGTTTTACGAAACAGCCCTACACCGAGTAGGATGTGGCTCTTCACTACGCACGACGATCTTTATTTTCTTCCGCACTCCGTCAACAGCCGTTAGGCCAATTATAGACGTCACGGTACATTTTATGGGGACTTTCAACCCCAATAACGACTGTCATGATGTTATTATGACAACCGGGGCCAACTTTTTTCCGTGGCAGCCGTACCACGGGGTACCGGGAGAAGCAGCCGTGGAACTCCCATCCAAGTTCTGGCCAGAGAGAGCGTTGCTTAACTCTGCTGACCGAACGTGGACGCTTGTTCAAGCTACACCACCCGGGATCGTTGGCAGGGAGAAGCTATGGCCCTTAAAGCGTACCATTAGCGGAGAGCAATGGTTGTGCTGCATATGCTACTGGGTATTCTACCCTTACTCCAGAAATATATTGTCGAGAGAATAAAAGGTACACAATAAAAAAGCAGAGCAATTTGATTACCTAGGAGTAATACTGACGATTAAAAGAAAAGAAGAAGAGGAAATGTACAACAGGTTGGGTATAAGAAGCAAAGTGGCTGGAATGCTGGCAAGAGTGCTTATCAAGCGATTGTAACTATATAGTAAACAGAAAAGAAGAAATGAGAATATGAGATAAATCTTTTGAGTAGTTAAGATAAAACAACATTAATTGAAAAGAAGAACAAATAGAGAGGTACCAAGCATGTATAAAATCCAAGTACTACACAAGCAGTTAGACCACAAAGATCCAGATGGTTAGGACTTATAGTAAGATGCTTACGAGCAGATGGGTTAAAAGAGTACTAGCTGGAGGAGAAGGTGGGAAGAGGTGAGGACAGCAACCGGAGTGGAAGACTGGCAAACAGACGCAATGGATAAGAAGAAATGGCTAAGGATACTGAAGAGAAAGCAAAAAGTCGCGAAGGTCTGTAGAGCTAGCACATATAAAGGGTGTTCATTAGAATTTGTGGTCTAGTCGGCTTTGTAATTGATGAAGTCATGTCATTAAATCATATGGCTGATAACTGACACTGGTGACACTGTCAGTCAATGTCAAATTCGAGGTTAGCAGGTTAAGATTTGCCTCAGTCTGTGTCAAAACTGACGCAAAACCTAACCTGCTAACATCGAATTTGACATAGACTTACACTGTCACCAGTGTCAGTTATCAGGCATATGATTTAATGCACGACATGACTTCATCAGTTCCAAAGCCGACTAGACCACAAATTCTAATGAACACCCGTTAGTATATAATAATTCAAATTTGTTTACAGAGTAAGTAGCATGAAAGGTTCTCTTTGATCCTCAGAACCATTTGAAAGAAGGTGTACTGCATGCAACTTCCTGAAACAGCTCCAATAGTTAATAACACTTCTTCCACCTAGGATAAAAAGGTTTATCAACAGGATCTTGTTTCCCTTTGAATTTCAGTTTTCAGTGAATCTATTTCAGTGTTGGTAAACTCACCCCATGAATTGGGACAACGCGTGAAACACAGACCGGCAATTTTTGCCGTCAATGCCAGGGTAGGCTGGGAACAGAAAAAAGGGCCAGGCGTGTATTAGTGGGCCAATCTGTATTACATAGTTTTACGCAATGCGATAGTAGTTGAAGTGACCATTTTTGCCGCGAAAGCTTGTCGATTTTTAGATATTCACTATTTGTAAGCTACCTACACCCGTTGGAGGATACCGTTGTCGCTTATTAAGTTCCATCGGAGTTTGAGTACGTTGCCTTGGGGCTTATTCGACTTCGCTGAGTTACTACCTTCGTGGGTAACTTTTATCGCCAGGTTTCAGCATCCCTGCCATCACAGCACTTTTCTTCGTGAGTCAGTCTTGCTGCAGGTCACACTCCAGCATTTCTGCCATCCAGGCGACTTCTCGTGGGACCGCTTTTACCTCAGGTCAGAAAGGGCTATCTTCTACCGCAGTAGGAAGGTAAACCTTTGGGAGCTGAAACTTTGCTACTTCAAGCTGCAAACTCGTTTTACCATGATATCGGTATTGTTACAACTGCATTACGTTCTTATTACCCATTTTCTGTATAACTTTTGCATGTCATTTATTTCTTGCACGTTATTTACCTCCCATTGTAGCTCTTTTGCTCTTTTGTGTGTTTACACAAGTGGTCACCTCACGGACACAGGTCTTAAACATTTTCCCGTAAGGGAAGAGTATGAACATTGTTAATACCTCGACTGGATTGCGACCAGCCTAGTAAGATTCATAAATCACAGCATGTAACCAGTGGAGTCACAGTTGGGGCATTTTTTTCCTTTGTAGTAATAAATTGAGGGTCTGCTTCGTATGTCCGCTGATTATTTCCCCTGCATTATTGTATGCTTAATGTGACATTCCAACTGTACCATTGTGTCTACTTACAACCGTACGCGGCTGAATTTATGAGCGAATTAAACACCATCAGGCAGAAGCAAGGTAAGTTCGTGCAGTCATCCAGACTTCAACTTCATCCCGACGCCTTGGTCGTCTTCTTCTGAGTTAGGAGATGCCAACCAGGAGAAAGGAGAAAACTTTCGATTCTGTAGCGTCTCCCTAAGCGTTAATACATACTTTCTACGCCCTACCGAAATGACTCCTACGCTTTCAGACTAATACCCCGCCTGTGTCCCACTGAAGCTAGCTGTGTGCATTTTTGGCTTTGTTACATTTAGTAAAGTGAGTACAATAATACTCAATTGTTGAAATTTCGAGTTCGTTGTGAAGCTGATCATTTCATATAAACCAAGGTAAGTTTGTTGCAATTTGGAGGATTTTCTTTTCGAATATTTACAGTTTTTAATGGTCAAGCAGGGGTAGGCTAACAGGGGTCGAACATAGATTTATATATTAATAGAGAACATTTATAGTGTTAAAGGCGATTTTCCTTTGAATATGGTATATACCTGTTACAATGTTTAATTTTCTGTTTAACTATAGCTTCAATATTAATCCATAATCAATGTAGACTCCCAGGTATTGTACGCCACCACCATTCCGTGGATTCCACTGACTGGGTTGATCATCTATTATGATCTTTGGTAGTATGTTAAGGTGTCTCAGGTCTCAATACTTTAGTTTGAACTCCAACTTTCGAATACAAACAATAAAACTATTTTAAACGTTGCAATGATGGAAATAGTACTCCGCATTCCTAGACCTTGTCCATAAGAAATAAACAAACAAACAAATATTAAATTAACATTTTTTTAAATATTTTCATTTTCAAACGGTAATAGAAAGTGTTGCTTACTCAGCGTACACGGACGGCTATATCCCAATGAAAAATATCTGGCCTGATATGGACAAACTTCCTCTTCCTTCTTGTTGCGCAAATAGCTATCTCTTTCCAAATTCCCAGCACCTTTTTTGATAATTTGTAGCATTACACGAGCAGCGGAAATGATATAAATATTTGTCGCGCCCGTTTGTTCGGTTTGTTACTATTTCTAACAATCAAGTCAATAATTTTAGGCAATAATAAAGGCTAATGAAACAACTTAAATGGCCATTACGTTGGTCGTTAATCACGGAGGCAGGTTTTCCTTGAGAAATCTCGAAAATTGCCGGTAATTGATCGCTGTCCGCTGCCGAGTTACTCAATCGAAATAGTTTGGATTAAGAGTAACTACAAATCTATGCCATCTGGAGAAATGTGAATGAACAAGATCGCTGAATATTATTAAATGGTCAGAATTAACATTAACATGTGGATTGATGGCTATAATAAATTCAGCTCGATTCTCTGCTCTTAAGTTTGATATTTCACAAACGGCAAACGATACCGTGCGTGAGCAGACTTAAATGTCGCTAGCATCACCATGAACTGGGTCAGCTGAGCCTTGCAATTTCAAAATTGATGCGTTATAATGTAATATTGGGCACGACTGACTGCTGTGTCATTTCATTGTGTATAAACAATTACAATTGTAATGAAGTTCAGTTGAGCCAAATTAATAATCAGTCGAAATTACTTCATTGCGAGCTTTTAATACTCCATCCTTTAAATACCCAGTGATTTTTTAAAAACTCAATTGCAGCAGGCCCTGGATAGCCTGAATCAGTTGGCAATACTGAAATGTATTGTTGGTGACATAGACGTACAGTGTCACCAACAATACATTTCAGTATTGCCAACTGATCCAGACTAGCCAGGGTCTGCTGCAATTGAGTTTTAAAAAAAATTACACTGTATATTAACACAATTAGCAACTAGTTTCCCAACTGCATAAAAACTTGATAAGCGAGATCACTGCACCAAAAATGTAGTAGTTAATAACACTCAGGAATCGACATAGAAGAATAAGAAAATCATATGCTGACAGTTTCAGTTCGGGGCTAATTTATTTTTTCCTGGATTCAAATCCATTCCCATGCATAAGTAACAGACTAGCGAATTACTGAAATTCAGAACCCCACCTTTGGTATAGAAGTTCGGGGTCACATTACGACCCCGTGAAGGTAAGTCGGGGGCCGTTCCATATGGCTCGCATAAACGCAAACTAGCCAAATAAAGTAGTCAGGCATCTAAATAAAAATAAGCAAGCATTACTATATTTAGCAGTACGGGATGATAGTATGTAGAGGGGGTTTTGCGTCCCCCACGCTGCTCCCACGTAGCGTCTAGTAGAATATCTGGATAAGGCATGATATGCAGGTGCACCGCCGGTAATCTACAAGTAAAACCTGCAATACCGCATCTGGCGTTTGTTACTTCAATGCTAGTCAGACTAGTGAGCACCAAGTCACGTCAGTGCGAATTCCAATTACGGTTGCAGCCTTGCAGACCCCGCAGCGACCAAATTCGCAAGGCATTGTGGAAAATTAGCATCCCAGATTATCCAGGTGCGCTTCCTGAATCACTGATAGTAATTATCATGTCAAGGATTAGTGACCATCTCGCCAGATGTCCACTATTTCCAGATACATAGTATACTATATTGCGTTACCGATTGGGCACCAATCAGACAGTAACAATGAACAATGATACAAAACAAAGCTATCTACAAATCGATGCAGCAATATCAACCTTGTAACAGTGTCCAATTCAGCTACATAATAGGCCTACATAATATAACCACACAGAACCTGCATTACAAGACTACTTACTCAATTAGTAATTTCTATTACAGACCTTATTCTTTCATAATTTCTAGGAAAACACACAAATTACCTTAAGCGACACTTCAAAAATCATATGAAAGGTATCGCATTGGAAGGCATTTGTTTCCATTGCACGATTGTGTTGATCCACTTAGTGTCATCTCGCGCTGTAGCCTTGAAATTTTCTCTACAACGTCGTCTACATCATTTATGGCTCGTTTCCTACTCTCATAAGTTAATCCACAACATAGTTTGCTTCTTCTTGCAAACTCTATTATCAGGGTTGGACGTGTCAAACATCTTTTGATAGTTCACGAACGCCACGAACTATTTTACTCAATGTATTTCTCACTTACCGTTCTTATAGTTTGAATAGGTATACAGCACTGTACCCTTTTCTGAATTCTGCTTGTTCAATGCGATAGTAAACATATTCGGAATAGGCTGATTGGTTGGTAGTTTTAAATAAAACCACGTTTTGTCATCAGTCATATATATTCCCGCCTCCTAGACACATATTCATCAGTACAAGTATTGTTGTTTCCAATGTATCTTCATTAATATTCACAATTTCTATATCAAAATAGCCTTCAAAAAGGGTTTTGCAGATCTCCATTTGCTTCAGTACTGCTCCTAAGTTCTATTGTATTTTCAGGCAGCTCCTATCTGTTTTTTTTCCTTGGAGGTAATTTCTCCACTATAGTTTTATATTTCCCGTAGTTTATTTGTTTTTTAAAACTTTCATATTTACATTGCTTAATTCTTCCACTTCGCAGCTGTTATACTGGCCTTCGGACCATCTCCATCTTTGGGAACCCCGTTTATCCACCGCGGCATACTATCCGGTATTGTAAGAATAGCTTGTTTAGTTCCACGCTTTTCAATTTTTCTATGAGTGATAGTTCTAGCTGAATCATATTAACGTATCCCTGTTTCTTAATTTTGATAGCAAGGGCTTTTTTGACTCGCTTTTTCCTTTCCAGATGAGTATCTATCAATATCTTCGCTCTAACAATTCTGCAAGCGATTTAGAACTGACACGTCTGATCCATGCCTGTCACTCTTTTCTCGGCTGTCACTCTGCTAGTTTCAGCATTAATCTTCGGGACGTCTCTCCGTCATTGGGAACTGCGTTTCTCCACCGCGGCATGTATTTTATCGGGTACCAATAGTCTATGGGTTCTAGTTGCGCCGAGCGTATTATACTGCTTAATTCTGATAGGAGGACGAATAATTGCCTCAACCTTCTTCCTTCTCTCTAGATGGCAATCTATCAATATTTGCGCCCTCACATGTGTGAGTGCTACCGCCATTAAAGTGATTTAGCAACGATAGAACTGATCCCTGCCTGTCATTCTTCTTTCAGATTACAGTTTGCTTGCTTCAGCACTGCTCTTCGGGCAACTATTTATCGCTGGGAACCGCGTTTCTTCACCGCCCCATGTACTTATATTATCCGGTATCACTTTAATAGCTCGTTTAGTTCCAGCCTTTTCATTTCTTCTACCGGTTATAGTTTTCGCTAAATCATGTTAATATACCTCTGTTCCATCATTCTGATAAGAAGGTACTTTATCGACTATCTTCTTCGTCTTCAGATGAGTGTCTATCACTATTTTCGTTCTGAAAAAACTGTAAGCCATTTAGAACCTACACGTCCGATTCATGCATGTCTTCTTCCAGCTATCAGTTTTCTGGTTTCAACACTGATCTTCGGGCCATTTCTCAGTCTTTGGAAACGCCTTTCTACACAGCGGCATGCACACTATTAAGTATCGTATAAATAGCTCGTTTAGTTCCAGGTTCTTCAATTTTTCTATGGGTTCTAATTTTTACTGAATCATATCAACGTACCCTTATTCCTTCACTCTCTAGAAAATGACTTTCTCGAGTTATCTTCTTCCTTTCCAGATGGGCAACTATCATTATCTTCGCTATAACAAGTCTATATGCGATTTATAACCGGCACCTCTGATTCATGCCTGTGATTCTTCTTTCGGCTGCCAGTTTGTTAGTTTCAGCACTGATTTTCGAGCCATTTCTCCATTCTTGAGAACCGCGTTTCTACACGCATGTATATTATCCGTTTAGTTCCAATCTTTTCAATTCTTCTACGGGTTCTAGTTTTTGCTGAATCATATTGACGTACCCTTGTTCCTTAATTCCGTAGGAAGAGACTTCCTCGACTATCTTCTTCCTCCCCAGTTGGGTATCTATCACTATCATCGCTCTGAGAAGTCTGTAAGCGTTTTCGAAACGTCACGTCTGATTCTTGCATGCAACTCTTCTGTCGTCTGTCAGTTTGCTAGTTTCAGCACTGATCATCGAGCCATTTCTCCGCTTTGGGAACCGCATTTCGTCACCGCGACGTGCATACTACCCATTATCATACAAATCTCGCTTCGTTCTAGTATTTTGAGTTCATCTACGGGTTCTAGTTGGCGCAGAGTCAAATTATATTCCTTCATCCTGATAGGACAAACCATTGTCTCAACCTTCTTCCTTATTTCTATGTGGCATCCTATCACTATCTTCGCTCTGACAAATATGTGAACGCTACCGGCATTTAAGTTATTTAGAAACGATACATCTCATCCCTGCGTGACACTTTTATTTAGGATAACAGTTTGCTAGTTTCTATACTGATCGTCGGACCGTTCCTCCATCTTTGGGGGGTTTTCCAGTCGTGTAATTCCAAATTTTTCAATTCCTGTAGGGGTTCTGGTTGTCACTGAATCGTATTAATGTCAAGGGTACATTCTGGTAAGAACCACCTTTTCGCCTATCTTCTACTTCTCCAACTAAGAATCTATGACTATCTTCGTCCTGCCAAGTATATAATGCTACCAGCATCGGCATTAAAACGATTTAGAACCTACACGTCTGATAACTGTCAATTTTCGTTAGGATAACAGTTTAGTTCCGCACTGTTCGCCGGGTTATTTCTACGTCTTTGCGAAGCGATTTTCTTCACTGCGAGCTGTATATAGTATATCCGCTATATTTGAATAACTCGTTTAGTTCCAGGCTTTTCACTTCCTTTATCGGTTCTAGTTTTTTCTGCATCAAATTAACATAACCTTGTTCCTTCATTCTGATAGGACGGCGAACCACTTTCTCGATTATCTCCTTCTTCTCCAGATGGATACCTATAACCATCTTTGTCCTAACAAGTCTGTAATGCTACCGGAATTAAAACGATTTAAAACCGACAAAAACTAAACTTAAAGTGTTTAACTCAATGGTAAAACCGGTACTTTTATACGGGTCTGAAAGCTGGTCAATGACTAACATTATTAAACAAAAGTTGAGGGTGTTTATCAATAGGTGCTTACGATTTATACTTAAAATATGGTGGCCTGAAATTGTGAGTAATGTGGAACTGTGGAGGGGAGCGAGCCAAGAGGATATAGTGTTGGAAATTAGAAGAAGGAAATTGGGATGGCTAGGACACACCTTAAGAAAAGACCCAAAGGCGATATGCAAGAAAGTTTTACAATGGAACCCTCAGGGCTCAAGGAAGCAAGGGCACCCCAGGGAGACGTGGAGAAGAACGCTACAGAAAGAAACCAACAAGTCCATTGCACAGCTCAGTTCCATAGCAAGGAACCGAACGGAATGGAAAAACTTAACCAACACCCTATGTCCCACGAGGGACTAATAGGACATAAGTCAAGTAAGTCAAAACCGACATGCGACATGTTAGATCTCTGCCTGTCACGTTTCTGCTACAAGTTTCAGCTCTGATATTCGGGTAACTACTTCGTTTTTGGCAACTGCGTTTCTTCACAGTTGCAAGTATACTATCGTTTGAATAGCTTGTTTAGTTCCGGGATTTCTAGTTCTTCTATGGGTTCTAGTTTCTGCTGAGTCGTATTATTGTACCCTCATTATTTCATCTTCATTTTCGCAACTTTCGTTTTCCTGTCTAGATGGGTATCTATCACTACATTCGCCCTCACAAACTTGTGATCGCTACAGGCATTGAAGTAATTTAGAACCGACACATCTGATCCCTGCCTGTTACTCTTCTTTCGTATTACAGTTTCATAGTTTCAGCACTGATCTTCAGGATTTTTAAGAGAACAAGGTGTGCCTAAATGAAAAAGAAACTCAGCGCCTAAGTATTCGGAAAAGCAAATGGTGGCGCAAAAAATATTACTGAGAAAGTTAAGAGACACGCATCTGAAGCCTATCAATCAGTGATGTGTTAGTGTTATTATGGATGATGAAGCGAGACGTTTCTACGCTCCTCTTTTATTTGAATTTTGATTGCCCTGAAGCTGCTAGCTAGCTCAGACGTTGATGAACCAGAACCGTTTGTTACCTGAGTGTGGCTATGGCATGCCCACAGTTTTACCCCTAGATTGTCCCGTACACACCTTTAATTCTAAAAATTAATACTTCAACCATGCTAGGAACAAGAGCCAAGGCAGCTAACATAAATGCAATATACTACATATGTTTGTTTACATACACACAAATAAATCAAATACAAAGGGTAATCCACAAATAACGTAAGCTGTAAATATAAAAGATTAATATACAGTTGAATGGCTACGGGCTAAAAACTGAATTCTACTCGCATTTACAGTTTGTATAGAATACAACTAATAAAACGTCAAACATTAACATTACCAAGATTGCGAACATATCTTTCGCACACTCTGCCTATTCACCTCAAATCGGTTCTGCTTCGTGCGTAGCTGATTATTTGCTCATTCACCCGCCTTGCAGCCGGAGTCCGAATTATACGTTAAAGTATGACTCAATCATATGCGCTGCTCGCAGTATGATGCGACTTAGCAATTGATGATGGAGTTGCGCATATCACCTAGGTACGGAAAGCGGTCTTAACTGATTTGCGAAAGAGAATTAAGTTAGATTCGCCAATTTAAAAATGCACATTTGGAAAGTTTAATGTCAAGACTGAATGCTAAAGTGACACAGAATACTGATTATGGCGCTGATTTTGTTATTTCACCTTAGCCTAAATTTAGCTATAATAACATATTGCCCCTACGATTTGTAATAAATATGTATTAACATTTATTTCTTCTGCAGATTTTTAGTTGACACACCGTTAATTATATATTTTTGTGTATAATATATATTGCTCCTGCACAGAAAATGTTACGTATACCACCATGATGATTGGTTTTCTCGGAATAATGTGGTGGACTCGACTTCGTCTCGCCCGCCAAACAGTCATTTCAGGGCCTAGGTATACAAATAACTATACCACATAAACAATTTTGAAGTTTTAAAAAGCTGTATTTTAGGTTCAGTTAACAATATTTTCGAAAATGTTTGGGTATTTTAGCTATTAAGCCGTTTAGGTAGTGCAAAAATGGTACATACACCGCATTAGAGCAGACTATTTAGCCCGCACGCCTTGTAACCCTCCGTGCTCCGCATATCGGGATACAATCTTGGCGCTTGGGCTTGAGATGTATAATATACTACTTTTTGCACTACCAAAACGGCTTAATAGCTAAAATATACAAAAAATTTCGAAAATGTTGTTAACTGTCAAACTGATAATACAACTTTTTAAACGTCGAAATTATAGTATATTATGATACAAGTGTATAAGTACGCGTTTAAAGCACGTGCGACGAGTTTAAGAGCACGACGCGCTAGCGGAGTGCTTTTAACGTTGCTAGTGCTTTAATGGCTCTTATATAAGTGTATCATACGCTATTTTTTCTGCGATCGTAATAGAAATATAAAAACTTAGTTGGGTGACACTTTTTCCGTCATATTGTGTTAGATATTCTAGGTTATGTTGACATTAATATTTACGGCAAAGCGTGTTTTAATAAATTATTAAAACACGCCTCCAACGGCAACCTGCGACTAAGACGTATTTTGGGCGCTAATGTTAAGAGTGCTACAAACTTCGCTTTTGACACTAGAAACAGTGCAAAAAATTGTTATTTTGACACGATCGTAGAAAAAAATAGTAATGTCTGATGGTGATAAAACATGTTTGGTGACTTATCAATTTATTAGTTACCACGGTGAACATTGTTTATTGTACTTTGTCTCCCAAGGTGGAGAAAAACAACTTCAAGACCCAAAAATAGGTCAATAATGGCGTGTTCTCGCCCTGAATGTGAATTAATATAGATAATAGGAAAACCTTGTACTACGGTAACGAAATTAATGGTAAAAAGGTAACATTAAAAACAGCATACCCTAATACATTCTTCTTCTTCTTCTCAAAGTGCCGTATTCATTAATGAATGTTGGCAACAACTTCGGCAAATTTTTCTCTGTCTTTAGCTGTTCTGATCAATGTATGGGTACTCATATGTGTCCAGTCTCTGATATTTTTGAGCCAGGAGCATTTTTTTCGACATCGTCCCCTTTTTCCGTCGATTTTACCTTCCATAATAAGCTGTAAGATGATGTATTTATCATTTCGGTATAAGTGTCCCAGGTATGCTGTTTTCCTTTTTCTTATAATTGTTAGCAGTTGCTTTTCTCTGTGCATTCCTCTCAGCACCTCTTCGTTTGTAATGTGTTCTGTCCACGATATGCGCAGCATTCTTCTGAATATCCAGAGTTCGAACGCGTTTAATTTCTTTTCCGTATTTGCCTTGAGTGTCCAGGCCTTGACTGGCACTGAGTATATTTCTATGGTATATAGAGGCCATGTATTACATTAAATACAGTTATTTATTTACATGAATCAAAAATGAAAAGTTCAATACAGTAATTATACTGAAACGATAAGATGTGGAAAATTATGATAATGATTGCTTATTTAATTGAATAATAATTGAAACTCAAAGATTCAAAGTACATTTTAAAAGAAAGTTATTTCAAAATGAGTACGACTTGATGATGGTAACAAAAATTAACAATAAATACAAAGTTGAATGTTGCATATGACAGAATAAAATTCTATTTGTAATAATTTATAAAGTGAGCACCATTCAAATTGATTTATAACATGTAGCAGGCAGGAATAATGGTAGTCTAGGATAGCAATAAAAAATTGGGATAATTATTAGAATAACAACTTAAAAACTACTACGAAAAATTTGATATAAAATGGATATAAAAATTTTGTAATTGTGTAAATACATAATAAAAACCATTAAAATAACGAAGAATTTTAATAAAACGTAAAGGGGTATGTTGGTTGTACATTGCAAATTAAATAAATATAGTCCAAGGCAAGATTTTTGGAATATCAAATACAATTAAAACTGGGATTGAAGAAATCAGAACCAATTGGGTGTGTAGCAGAGGTCCAGTACGTTGCAGGGAAGGTACCATTGTGTGAGCTGCGAGGGGCGATGGTCCGAGGCCATACAGGAGTTTTGGTCTGTTGCGGATTGTATGAACTTGGAACGGGATCACTGGTGGAGGATACAATTTGTCAATTAGATATGGATACATTGTTAGATGGTGGAGATACAATAAATACTTAGGCGTGCTGGAGATGCTGTCAATAGTTGGAGGTCGGAGCTGTCTATAGGGCTGCAAAAGGTGTCGCATTTTTGTTGGAGTTTGGAAGTGTCAGTGCAAAGTAAGTGGTCATATTGATTGAGGGGTGTCATTAAACACTGCTTGAAAATAATAGTTGACAGCAAGTGACATTCAGAAATTGCAGCAACAAACAACTAACTAGATTTTGGCGAACCACACCCTGATCAAAAAGAGTACTCATATAAATTTGAAATAAATTCAATTTAATTTTATAAGAAAGTAAAAGTTTCAATACTTGAATTAAATAAGCATACACACGTTTCCACTGCATAATAATATATAACATTGCACAAATCTGTATCTTATTGCAAGTTGCAGGCTGCGGTTCGTAAGTAACCGTTTCATTCTTAGGAAGGACGCTCTTGCCAATTCTATTCTTGTTTTTACCTCCAGATCCGGGTCGCAATCTTCCGTCAACCAGCAACCAAGGTATTTGAATTTTGTTACCTTCATGATTTGTTGGTTATATATTGTCAATTGGATTTGTGCTATTGGTATTTTGCTGAATATCATGAATTTTGTCTTCTTAGTGTTTATTTTTAATCCGACTGCGTCTCCTTCTCCAGTTATTGCATCCATCAAGCGCTGTAAGCCCTCTGCAATCACTGACGTGTCGTCCGCATACCGGATATTGTTAATTAACTCACCATTTACTTTTATGCCATCTTCTGTGTTTTCGAAGGCTCTTCTAAAGATATCTTCTGAGTAGATGTTAAACAATAAAGGTGAGAGGACACAACCTTGTCTAACGCCCCTTTTAATTGGAATAACTTCGGTGTATTCATTATTCAACCTTACTGTGGCATTCTGGTTCCAGTAAAGATTTTTGATGACATTTATGTCTTCGTAGTCCAGGCCCTTTTCCGGTAGTATTCTTATTAATTAGCTATGTTTAAAAAAAATTAAATAAATAAATGTTTAACGCGGTCGAACGCCTTTTAATAATCAATGAAACACATGAAGACATCTTTCTGCTGATCTCTACATTTTTGCAATAGTACTGCTAAGCTAAATAGCGCCTCTCTGGTTCCAAATCCCTTCCGGAACCCAAATTGTGAATCACTTATATCATGTTCACATTTCTTGTATATCCTACAATGTAGGGTTTTTAATAGTTGTTTATGTATTAAGGGCGTAATCAATAGATTATAGCACGAGGGAATGTTTAAAGCTCGACGCGAAGCGGAGAGCTTTAAATTTCCCGAGATCTATAATCGTGATTAGGCACGTGGTAGATACAACGTTTTATTTCATTTTAGTCCTCAAAATGGATAAAATTCAAGGATTCAGTATTTTGGCTACACACTATTGCGTCGTCGTTGTGCTGGCGCTGTGCATTTCTGGTATGCTATGGTTTCTATGCAGATTGTTGGTGTTGCTATACTACATTGTTGGTGCTTGTTATACTGCTTAGCAACTTTATAGGCCCTAGGGCTATAAAAGCCATTTCACGCCCTCTATCGAGGGCCAATAAACAAGATTATGGTTCCAAAATGAAATAAAAATAGTTTAAGTACATTACTTATAACTATAAGCCTTATGAAACGGAATCCATCGTATTTGTTTGCATTTGATTTTTTCGGTATAGTGATGAAAATTGATTTCAACCAATCTTTTGGTAATATTCCAGTTTGATAAACTGAGTTAAATAGGTGGGTGACTAATTCAATGTTTTCTTTTCAGCAATTCATTATAAATCTGGTCTGGTCCGACAGCTTTATCATTTTTTGCGTTTCGTAGTGCTTTTGTGATTTCCGCCTTCAGTATGGTCCATGCTCTGCCCAACTTACTTACATGTTGAGATTCTGTTCTCTCATCTTCGAACATGTGTTTTTCCATCCAGACTTGGTGTAGTTCTTCTTTATTTGTTATTAATTGATTGTTTTTATTCATGATCTTATTATTGTTGTATTTTTTGGGAAGCCTGTAATATCTTTAATCTTTTTATGTATGTTAAAAAAATCGTGTTTTGTTTCTAGTTCCTCTATTTCGTTACATTTCTCATTTAAACATTGTTCTTTTGCTTCCCGTATTCTTCTTTGTATTGTGTGATGTATTTGTCGTTACTGTTGTTGGTTTTTGTTTTTATAGCTTCTTCTTTTGTCCATTAATGCTAAAATTTCTGGAGTCATCCAGGGTTTTCTGTTACTATTGCAATCATGTGCAATAATGGTGTTTTGTGCATTAATGATGGTTGATTTTAACTTATTCCAAATGAATTCTATGTGTTCTGCATTTACTTTATTATTTATGTTATTTGTTCGTTCATGCAATCCATGCATCTTTATATTTTTAGTTAGTTCGTGTTTTAGTGTTTCGTATTGTGTTGGGTCTTTCAATTTTTGTACATCTGGTTTTCTATAAGATCGGGTTTGTATCTTTTTAAGGCGTAGGTTAATGTTTCCTATAACCGGATTGTGATCTGAGCCTACATCGCTTCCAGGATATGTTTTGACTCCCGTTAACCCATTTCTATATCTCTTATTAATTAAAATATCGTCAGTGAAGTAACAATACCTCCTATCTGACAAAATTTTCAAAATTGCGATTTATACAGCAATCGATTCCTAACTTTACTGCGCATAATTTCAATAGCTTCTATGTGCAGATAATGTGAAAATGTCGGCAAAACAGGAAAAAGCAATACCTCCTATCTTGAAATTTTAACTTTAATACCTCCTATCTCTATAGCATTGTATGTGTCAAACGACGCAAATGCCTGTAGCGGCAATCCGTTTTTACCCTCTCCTGTAAAATTTAGGTAAAGGGAGATAGGATGTATTGTTGCTTCACTGACGATATAGTCTATTTGGTTTCGTATAATATGGTCAGCCGTGTGTTGTGGAGATGTCCATGTATACAGTCTCCTCGGTGGTAATTTGAACCATGTATTTGCGATCACCATGTTTTCTTCTTGGCACATTTGTATTAGTTGTTCTCCTCTACTATTCTGTTCACCTAATTCGTATTCTCCCACGATGCCCTCTATTTTATCCTTTTCCACTTTGGCATTGAAGTCCCCCATAATAATGACGACTTCATCTCCTTTTATGCGTTTTTTTAGTTCTTTTATTTGCGCATATAGTTGTTCGACTTCTGCATCTGGTTTATCCGCCGTGGGGGCGTATATCTGGATGATGTTGATATTTTTTGGAGTTGCTTTTAACTGTATTAGCATTACACGATCTGATAGTGGTACGAAATTAATTATTGTTTTATTCGTGTCTTTGTTAACCATAATGGCGACACCGTTTCGGTGATCTGCACTGTTGTTACCTGAGTAATATATCGTATTTTTTCATATACTACATTTTCCACACCCCGGCCATCTTGTCTCTGATATTCCCATAATGTCTACATTAAGTCTATTCATTTCTTGGGCTATATTATGAGCCTTGCCTGCCATATACAGGCTTCTCACGTTCCATGTACCTAATACATTAAAGAATTAATATAGTGAGAAAATATATTAACAATTTAACATAACTATCTGAAGCTGAAATGATAAGAGTTATTCTGGAGAACATTTATTGCATGCAAGACAAAAATCCATATCAGAAATGGCATTCTAATTCTAATACGTAGTTATAGAATTTCCAGGTCATCGTATTTTTAACCGCCGTTTTAAAATTGATTATTCGAACTAGTTTCTCTTTAGCGGCTGCTTATATAGCGTTTTGTCACTATTAACAACACTGGCGGCAACGTGTTTCTTACACCGACTACATTGAAGAAAGCTCGTCGACATTTCAATGGCCTAAGTGCTTTATATAGTTATTTTTCAATTTTCTTTTCTTATAGCATAATTTGCTACTAACACAATGAACGCTATTACTATTAATAAAAATTTCTGTCATTTAAGTGCTGATAATTGTTCATGCCATGCCATAAGCAACATGGTGCATAAACACATAAATTATCTGATTAGGGTTACTAAGTCAACTGGCACAAATGTCAATTTATCTTATTATTTATATTGATATTGTAAATGTACTCCCAAACCCTTTCGTAGAATAAATATACACATTTCACACATTTATTCTAAAATGATCTCAACTTCAACAAATTGTTGGTCGCGTAGAAGATTTTATAGCTAGTCGCACAGAAAATTTACGTGGGCTTCATTCTAAACAAAACTTCCTGTTTATCCAACACGAAAATTTTGACCCTAAGGTCGCTATGGCGTACCTTAATACCATATAAATATCAAAACTTTCTTCTGTAGGTGAAGAAGATAAATATTTTTCGCATATCACTTCTGTGTTCATTATATGAAACGAAGGACCTTGGAGGTTATTCGTATCTCAGACGTGTGAAAATCAAATAAATGTGTAAATATTTACGGCAAACTAAGGGAGAAGCAGAGAAAAAGAGTCTTTCGACCAACCACTGACAGCTGGTACGAATTCGAAGAACGAGCAAATATTTATGAATATTATGACTAGCGCTTGTATCAAAAGTAGGCGTAGGTGTTTGCGGATTAAATTAAGTACCGGATTCTCGAACAGTGCGTCGAAAATTATAATGAGCCTGGCAGGTTAATGAGGACGCTTGCTTGTTTTCATTATTTACATAATTCGGAGATCCAAGGCCCCCGATAAAATTAACTTTAAAGCAAAACCAGAACTGGAGTAAAATTGGAATTGTACTACGCTTGTTTCTGCGTTTTATTATAGCAGCGCATTTTCGTGCGAGTGTAAAGAAGAGATATTGCTGTCATTCAAAACAAGCACATTGAGTTGTTGCCTATTAATTTAAATTATTGAGGCTTGTCAAAAAATTCACGTAAAGTCTGAAACGTTGTTATTAAAATTAAATATTGGTGATTTATGTGCCATTGAATTTAAACTCTGGCATAACAAAGAATATATTATAATACATTACTTTGTGTAACCTTGCCTGGTAAGTCTATTGTGCATAAGTATGTACAGTACTTACTGCTTGCGAGACGGAATCATAAATTTCCAAACAAAACAGTGTTTCCAAACACATTTTACTAACTAGCTACGAAAACAAATGTGTACAATACGGCTGTCTATCAAAATTATAAAACATTAGATTAAGTAATATAAAATACTTTAATCGACAAGCAAGGGCGTTCAGCAGTTACAATAATACTTGAACCAAATACAAAAAGGTATACTCTTCAAAGACATACAGGAAATTGAAAATCAACACTATGTTGAATATTGGCTTCTGATGTACTTCATTGACAATTTTTGATAATAGCTAGGATGCCAGAAAATGTCCACGTTACATGCACATTGTGGTATATAAATCCGCAAAATACACATCTAAATACAGTATCCCCATCAAATATATTATATTATCTCTACATTTGTAAAGTAAAAATACAATTTCGAATACCTAATTTTACAGTATAACTTCATTCACTCATATTTCGGGGTTCTAGGTAAATTGCTCGAATGCAATTATTGCTCGAAAGCGAATTGCTCGAAATCAGTTGCTCGAAAGTCAATTGCTCGAATGTGACTTTGCTCGAATTGCAAGTTCCTCGAACAGCAATTTAAAAAATAAAAAAGCACATCAACTATATCATCTGGAGTAACAAGTATTTATATACCGACGCAAAAACCAGCATCTACAAGGCAGTGATACGACCAACACACAACAAATATGAACATATGACGCAAAGATGAAAGTTATTCCTAAAATCCCCAACAAAACCAAATTCGACACAGTAAGAAACGCTAACATTAGACAAATATGAATAGAATGCGCATACAGATAAAATAAATAGGAACAGCGGAATTACAATTCCCAGCAATGAACGACCCAGGGGCAGAAGAAACCTTCTTCTTTATCAGAACTGAATCCACTCCCGAATGCAGTCTTCTCGAATTTTCTACTCGGTTTGATCTCTTGCTAATCTTCTACACTTCTTGCCTGTTACTTTAGCTATTTGGACAGCCCATCTGGTCATTAGTCGGCCAACGTTTTCCTATTCATGTTCTCCAATCAAGTGTAGAAGAGTTATGCCAAATTTTTTTGTCTTCGCTTGCGAGGTCGTAAAGGTGCTATCGATAACTACAAAAACCACTATTAAAAAGTAAAATTTGGTGTGCAGCTGTCGAATTAAAATAAGCGAGTGTTCAAAGTCAATTTTTTGTGTGTGTTGCATGAAGAAAACTCTTTTAACGTCAAAAACTTCATTAGTGTACGTCGAATGAAGCGAACTTTCTAAACGCCAGGAACTGATTTGTGTTCGTTGCACTCCTGAAAAGTCGATATGGTTCAGCTGTACAGATGAAGAGAAAGTAAAAAAATCTCCTCGACACAGCAAAAGGGCGCTCAACGACTTTTCGACAATAGAAACGGGTCCGAAGTTCCAGCCTCTCTTTTGTCCCAACGTAAGGGCTCCTCGTGCTACCAAAGCATTAAACCCGACCTGCGGGCCTGGTCATCCTACTCCACAGACAATGGGCCGTTGTAAGCCCAAAGTAGTACGAAGATATTCCGAACCCAAATTCGAAACGTACCACCTGCGGGGAAAAGGTGAGCAAAGAAACATTTACGCAAGTCACAGGAGCCCGGTAATAAAATCCGAAACCCTTATTCCCATCACAGCGGCATTCTTTCAGGAACCCCTTCTTCTAGCATAAGAAACAGTATATAACGTCAGACAGTCTCGAGTTTCAATATTGCGTCTCCATATTCCGAGTTAAGTTACTTTAACCAAGACGAGGGCTTTTGATAAGATTTCATAGCCTACTTTTCGA
Organism: Agriotes lineatus; assembly: GCA_940337035.1. Lineage (NCBI taxonomy): Eukaryota > Metazoa > Arthropoda > Insecta > Coleoptera > Elateridae > Agriotes > Agriotes lineatus. Next base: position 21,879 of record CALNHX010006297.1, read on the forward strand.
GTCAAGTTCCGGCGTTCGTTTATATAATTCGCTATTTTTTTGTTCTACATATTAACGCATTTCTATTTTGTGTTCTAAATAAATAACATGGATGTTATTGTTGTTTACATCGGTATGCTCTATTAAACTACAAGTAACACCTCACTGATCCATACCACATAACACACGTACTCTTCCAGCCCATCTTTCAATTCCAGTTCTCACAATGTATCCGGCCCAACTCCACTTCAGTGTAATTGCTCTTTCTACCACATTTGTTACGACAGCCGCTTCTTTTAGTCTTTTATTCGTTATCTAGAAGCGAAATGCTCAACATTTTTCTCTGCTCTATAACACCCTCTACGTTGTTTTTTAAATTTTCGTATTAATTTCTTGGTAGAGGTCCTCGATTCGATGTCATACGTTAAAATAGACAATACACAGGTATAACTGTGTCCTATTTTTTAGATTTGACAATCTCATATACTTAATTCGGCTTCTTGATTTTCTTTGCCCATTTTTATCTTATGACCCAGGTATACATATATTATGATTCCAACTTTTCTAGGTGGTTGAACCTAGTAGAGGAAAACAGCCTTATTAAAAATAATTACTCTCCACAAGACTGTCCTCGTCCACCTTTCGGTGTAGTAATTGAAAAGTAGATACTCTGTACTCCGCCATTTACTTTGCTTGGCTCCACATAATCCCTTCTTCTGCAACTATTTTTCCTCTTCTCCGTTCCATGTATTAAGCAATCTTCGTTTTGGGTGCTGCTGGTCCACGGATGTTGATAATAACAACTTGAGTATCTCGAAATGATAACACGTTATGGAACACAACAACCTTTTATTTATTTAAGCAAACTTTAACGGTCACACACATGTACCAAAACATACAAATACACATATAGAGTAAGCGATTAAAAGGACTTTGTGCGCTAATATTGAACGCATCCTGATATTTCCACAGGCTCTATTAACGACCGAATTGAAAGTGACGCAGGAACGAAACGTGCCAGACGAGTCTGGTAGACACGGTATGATTGAGCTTGTACACCGATTGACTAGAATTAAGTGGTTGTATAATTGCTGGCATTTTCGTGTCTGCTTTCACATAGCTTCTTCAGTTGCGTAAGTAGGGAGTTTACTGCTTGTCGGTGGTCAGATGAACCCTTCGTTTTTCAAATGCAATTTCGTCAGTTTGCCCAATTTCTAAACTGGATATTGGAATTGTTTTATTATCCTTCTGCTGCAACAGTATGTCTCCTCGGCAAAGTGTTATGCCATTTTTGTTTGAACGGCTTGCGCCATCCGAGGGTGTTATTACCCGGATCCTCGTCTGTGGCAGCTCAGTGAGAATGCCCCGACCCTTGCGCAGCCGGTGTGTATTGCCAAAAGGGCTGAGCACCACCTGCTGTTTGGTCCCGGATTCCCTGCTGTTCGCAGATGGCATAAAGTTGCCCAGATCTGAGTTTTAAACGACGTGTTTTTTAGACTCGGATTCTAGATGCAATTTGTCGTTCGCGACACTAATTACTCAGTTTACGACGCTAGTCACTTAGTGCGTGTAGTGTAACATTCGAAAATAGTTCGCCTGGTTACGAAGTTCCACCATTATGATCGCCTGCGCTGCTTTTTAGGCCTATCGGGAGGCGATTTATGGACGCTGGACGTGGTCATGTCTCCGCTACATCGTTTTCTTTTATTTTGTTGTATATTCTTATAACTGTTTGACTTCTCTACTAGCACTTCTGCACACCATATGTCCTAGCCATCACAGCTCACTTTCATGCTGTTATTACTACTATCGATAGTATAAGCAATAAAATAGTATATTATTTGCTCTTTCACCATTATCAATATATGTACGTGGAATTAGTAGAAGAGTGGAAAACTACTTGTATAAAAGTGTCGCATGCAAAGTTAGCAGATTATAACTGCCATAGTTATTCAAGATGTGTGTTCCTGTTTTGTATTTTATTTATTAACACACTATTTACTGTTATGATATTGGTACAGGGGTCTAAAAATCAGATTAATAAAATTAAAAGAAAATAGTAATTGAAAATAATGGGGATGAATTTAGATGTGAAATGGATATTAAAGATTATTAAGATCCGTTTAGAATAGAAAGGAAATAGAATTTATAATTTAATTAAATGAAGCTAATTGAGAAACAGAAGGATTCTAACTTAATTTAATATCTAAAATGAAAGTGGAAATTGATGACAAATACTTTTTCGAAATATACTATTGAACATAGTAGGTATTAATCAAATAATGAATAGTGTGTTGGACTAAAGAAATAAGCTGGATCGCTAAGGAGATGTTATTATTGATATAGACAATTTTGAAACGAAAAGCATGTAACCGAATTTTGTAATTGGAAATTAATAAATAAACCCTTTAAAAGTTTTTAAAAGCATATTTGGTGAATAGAAGGGTTAATATTTAAAATAAAATTGACGTGGAGTACAAAGAATAAAATATAAAATGTTAAAAGGATGGCAGGTATGCAGACTACATGAAGGAAGTTAAAGAATGTGGTGAGAATACCAAACTAGAACAGTTATAATCTACAAAAGCAAATAAATGGAAAGGAATACTAAATTAACTTTATTGTAAGATTACATTTTACATTTGCATTGATTGAACTGGATAACAAGGAACGATTTACAAGGGAAGAGAATCGCATGGAAGTCGTTGTCAAGTGATGTCTGGTGGCTTGTCTCTGGTCAGGATTCTTGGTGTTAAGCAGTAACGTACTTCAAATAAGTAATTTGGATTGAATATTAACAACTACGATTGAGGTCTATTTGGATCTGTACTGTGGTGAAGCAGTATATGCGGATTCCTGAGGCAAACTAGGTTCCTCTGTTAATTTGGATCCTGATTCTGGACATTTTGACAGTTTGGTTGTCAGTTGAGGCCTTCACCGTGGCTTTGAGTGGAGCAGTTGTGGTGTGATCAGTTGCAGAGTTAGACTAATTGGTTTCAGCAGGGGAGAGTGCTAAGTTCAATAAAAGGTAAATGAATCTAGGTATTAAATAACAACTGAAAGAAAATATAGATTAAAGTGAATTCATTTTAATTAAGGAAGTACTTACTATTTGAGATTGTCGTATGGCAAATGTAACGATGAAGTATTTGTAATTGAATTTTCAAAAAATAGTTTGAGGTACCAGTTTTGAATTGTCATGTTGTAATATATACTTTTGTGTTCTTGGTGCTGTTTGAAAATATTCTATTATTTTATTTGTATTCGTATAATTATGGGCTTTCGACTAAACTAGCCACTGAAATATGATACGTTCTAAATTTAGCACAGAATCGGAACGAGTCCTAAGCCAATTTACAGACGGAGGGTTGTTTTTAATATCAGGCGGCGTTTTAGCAGGTATTTTTAAATTAGTTTGACGGGCCTTTTGCGGGGAGTTAGCCGAGAATTCCCATATTGGAATGTTGTAAAGCTCGAAGCAAATGGGGGTGGAATTTTTACAATGCGAGGTTTCGGATGCGCGTTGGCAGTCGGTAGGCGAGGTCGCACATGTGTGAACGTGGAAGCTGATCCACCGCTGGTGTAATTCTACCGCGATTATGTGTTTTGAAATGATTGAATTACTTATAAGAGAGCGGATGAAACGATGAGGTCTGTAAAAGGGAATGCTAATGCTTGTGTAGCTTGCAAATGTAGTTATTGTACAGCGACATTCGATGTTGTTCGCACCGATGCTGATTGTAGACAGCTTTGTTGATTGGGTCGCTGTTCATTGTTATCATTGGCCAGGGGGTCAGCTAGTCGCAGAGGGGGCCCTCGTGCTTGGATCAGTGGTCATTCGGCGAGGTGGCCCACTGAAACAATTTTTTTGGCTTTGCCTAATTGTTTCGCCATTTATCCAATTATTTCAGGCTTAACCTGTATATTTTTAGTTAAATTATAATTCCTTTTGCATTTCGAATTCGTAAATTTTCCAAACCAACGCATTTTGTACCTGCATCAAGTTCTTATCGTTTGCGCAATGCCCTTTCTGACCTGCGCTATCTCTTATCAGAGTGCAAGCTTTCTTTCGGGCACGAAATTTTTCGTCCGGGCATTTTGCTGTCTTCGCTTGAGCCCGCCGATACCGGCGAGGCTAAGCCTTGTTTTTAATTAAGCCAAATTACGTGCGCTCAACCAATTTCAACGAGCAGTGTATTTTCTAAGGGCTGATTGTAATCAGGTACGATTGCGCTTTTTCTGTTTTATTATCTCCATACTAATTATATCTTTCTTAGCTCTTAATCTTAATTATCCGTTTCAACAACGAGTTTATCTCGGAGGCCAAGTCTTATCGCATTTTCGACACCTGCTGGGTCCGGCGTATTTGCTGCCGTTTGAAGATGCTATTGCAGCAATTTTCGGCGCTTCCCCGGCGACTTCAACAATGATTATTGCCGTTCACGTCCAGCTTACGTTTCGAGGTTAGTTAGTGCTACTCCGAGATTTATATTACTTCGACTTATTTTCAATACCAGAAATTTACATCTGTGTATTTTAAACCCGTCAATATTTAAAATTTAAATTCATACGTTTTGCCATTATTAACCTGTAATGTTCAATTTCATACATCCTGTTATTTTAATATTTAAAGTTTTATGCTCAGTTTTTAAAGTTGCTATTTTGATGTGTATTTCGACCCTCTGTAAAAGGTACAGTCACGCCTATTTATTTTCAATAGCCTAACAGAAGGTTTTATTAGATGACTGTGATAAGCTTATCCCACGAGTGTTTTTTGTAAAGTTTTCAAAATAACCCGAAAGGGGTTCTTAATTTTATGCGTGTCGAAACCTTCAGTTAAGATACACAATTTTGTCATTACATTATTTACATTTTAATTATCCTGATTATTTGTTACTGACTCTTCAAAACTTTTATTAATGATTAATTAAACGCTAGTCACTTGTAGTTTATTTTTCTTCTTGTTATTTGAAATCTTTTGATTTCTGGCGCCCATTTCCATTTTCCTTTCCTTTTTTTGAAGACATTCCAGGGTACATAGCTGATGATCTGAACCTACGATCTAAGGCCGCCGATATTTGAGCTAGTCGGCCATCGCGGTGAGTAAGTAAGAGTTTTTCAGAGCTGCCGTGGTGTATAAATGGTAAGGGGGTTGATCTGCGATTTTTACTACCATTGCTTATTTTATTAATTAATCGCAGGTCGGCTTTCTTATTGTTTCAACACGATTATTGACCTGATAAGCACTGTGCTTATCAGTAACCCCAGTTAGCACGACTGGGGGGCTTTTGGGAAACCCAACTCCCAAGGATGCCTTGTACCTGTGCCTTTTACGGTTCATGCGGCCACCGTAATTGCGGGTTACATTGACATGGGTTGGACCCATTGATGCAGTTAACGTTCGGTCAATGCGTAATAGATGCGGTAAGCATCCGTGTTTTCAAGATTATTACAGGTACATCATGGTGCACCATCTTCTTCGAGATGCGACGTGGGAACGACGCGGGGGGCATAAAACCCCCTGTAAGTATTATGTAATGAGCACAATACTGCTAAAAGCTGAATGTTTGTTGTTTTGCTTGCATGACTGTTTGTGAAATTGGCTGGGCTGATGTTCGCGGATGGGCGTGTGTGACCACCTACTATATGAAAGGACTCGCCGTTCGCCTTGCACCCCCCAGTCTCATGTTTCTGATTTACAACCCCAGACCGCAGGGGCGTTATGGAATTTCTGGTAAGTCGCCAGTTCTTGTAAATTTATGCATGTGAACCGATCTGAATCCAGAAAAAAATAAATTAGCCCGGGGCACCGAAAAGATGTGCCTACAGTCATAATTAAAATAGGAACATCAAATTTCAGAATAAGCAATCTAGATAAAAAGAATCCCCTCTGATTTTCAATCAAGTGTATCTACAGGAGCTAGCAGAAAATAATTTTGAATATCCAAATTAAATAAATAGGGCAATTAAATTGATTAAAATTTAATTATAACATAACAAATATTGGTATAAAAAGTTGAGCAAATCACCCTTACAATACATTATTTGCAAACATCAGTTTAATAATTTTGCTTGTTAAAAATGATATAATACACCAGTCTGCTTGTGATAATAAGAATTCTTCGAATAATATCGAACCTACACCTTTTATTGATAATAAACAATCAAATATCTTCCATAAATGGAAAGTTAGTGCCTCTGCTATAAAATTCCGTTTGTACCTAGCTGGTTATTAATGAAATTCAAGCATAGTCGACATTATTTTATAAATTGAAAATGTTCAAACCAGTGGAGCGCGTGTTCTATTACGAGTTTCAATAAACTGGATAATTTTCCAATACATAACGACGCATGTAAAATCGATGGCCTGCGTCTAGGATATCAAAACCGAGAGAACGCGATTCCCATTTATGCACAGCCCAATCTCCCATCTCCCTCCGTCAGTTAACAGTAATTCTCCACTAATTAGCACTCACTAAACGTACTGCAAACATTTTTACGGGGCGAATTCTAATCAACATCTAACGATTAACTGCACCGCTGGGCACAAAAAAATAACGACATAAAGCATGGAGGTATGCAATAAAACTAAGAAATTAAATGAAAATAGCATCCAGTACCCCCCTGCTGGTCAATCCCTTGTTTGTACGAACACCTGTGCGAGAGATATGACGTACACTTTTTAGCCGTTTTGGTTAATCTTGTCTAAGCACGACCAGATGTATCGACCCGTAATCATAATCAGAAATGCAGCTGCATCGACCTTTATGAATTTAATAAGTCCCCCGTGTTGCCAAAAACGACGGCTGCCTGGAATTTTAATTAAGGACTGAGGACAACCTAAAAAATAACATTGCAAACCCAAAATTGTTTCTTCTTGAAAGTTATGTTTAAAATGAAAATAAAACGTTGTTGCTAATCTTCTTCTTGTACCGTGCGCTAGTTTGTACATTAATATTCCAAGAGTTCCTGGTTGTTGCCTTAGCTGTTTTGAAGATAACCTGTAGTCTGGAACATGAAGCTCGAATGCTTCTTTTATCGTAGTCCTCTCCGGCCTTCGGTCCTGCTCAAAAGAATTAACTTTAGTGAAAAAATCTCTTTCCTCGTTGCTGATATTCTACTTAACTATAAAAACTGTTTTTATACGTATATACACTATCCACTATTATTTTTTAGAGGGCTTAACTATGGAAATCTTACTACGTTGTATATGTAAATTGGGTTTGCTACTGTGTGAATTAAACTTTTTAATAAAGATTATACTATTTTGATTCTGAGTTATGAATCAAGGCTAAGCCAATGTGGCTAGTGTTAGAACACGAACCATAACTTGCAGAATACTACTCGCATACACTGTGTCCATATTTCGATGCTCACCATTGGTATCTCGGTTATTAGAAGACATAGAGCAACGGTTAAATGGGGAATGTTTTGCAGAATTCAATATTCGCGACAAATCTCATTTCAAATTCACCCTAATTTTTTTAAATTTTGAGATAATTTGGAAAAACCAAAATTTGCCGATTTCAATCTTCCTCAATAACTCGATAACACCTAAAGTGACCACTTCCAAACTGTTACAATGTTAAGACACTTTTTTAAGACAATTCTTTTTATGTAAACCCCCGATTGTCATTTGTTTTCAAGTTATTAGTGCTATCTTTTGTTTTTCATTTGGCAGCCATATTGGATTTTCGGACAGAGGCAAACTTTAACGTGCAATTATACCCAATACTAATTTAGAAGACAAAACTACAGAGGAAGAATTATTTACATTTTACTTGAATACGTCAATCTGATTTTCATAGGTTTCCATAATATTTTCAGCGATTAAGAATTTTCCAATACAAAAACATAGTAAGTAGTGCTGTAGGGCTTCTATAAAACTCTACACCAAGCCTTAGATAACTATTATTATTCAGGTATGCAGTTTTCGATAATTAGAAAATTTAGAATAAAATGTACATAGGAACAATGAGGAATTTCTTGAATTAATAAAAGTCAACACCTACAGAAACAGATCTGGAACTGTAGCTGAGAAAGGTAAAAATTAAATTAAAAAATTCTGTTAAATTGAAGCTACGATATCCCAAATAATGAAAAGGCGGTCCAAATCATCGTCCGTCAGTTTACCTCACACTTTTTAATTTTTTCTGCATCTCTATAAATGCATCCCGAAAAACAGCCAATAATTACTACTACAAACCACATTAATACGAGCAAATTATGTCGTAATTGTGCGAAATTTTCATGAAATTAAAATATGAAATACATAACCTCAATCTCTCAAAACAACTAATCTACTTCACAAAAGTTATAAATTGTACTCTTGATGTTCAACCCTTCACATACAGTAAAAGTGATACTTCGTGTGATGAGACCGGGCGCGTTTGACTGACGAGCTTAAGCGAGTCAAACACGCTCGGGCGACGCACACAAAGTCACATTTACTCCGAATAGCATGATATTTTATTTTTAAACTCCAGAACTAATATAAATAAATATATATTGTTGTGAATATGCCCTAACGGCTGAATATTATTAATTTTGTGTAAAATAAGTGAATCTAACTCATATGGGTTGGGTTTCTACATCCTACCAAATATAATCTTGATTTAGTATAAATTATTGGAAATACGTTACATTTCCTATCAACTTAAATATGGTGGTATCTTTTTAATAATTTACTTGTAAACGCTTTGAACAATGCTCATTCAACCACTGGGACCGCTATTATTCGACAATTATCTGTGATTACGTAATTAAACCGCTGCTTAGGTGATAACAATAACAGTAAGTACAGGGTCCGGCAATGAAACGGGAAGATTTCGTAAATAATTTTATTGTTGAAAAATTATTTTTTTAATAATTATTAATACATTAATGGGAAATAAAAGAGTAGCCATTTGATTTACAATGTTAAAAAAAATATTTTTTGAATACTACATCTGCCAAATGTCCTCCGTTGACATTAAATTTATGCATTCTTGGAGTCGAGCCTGAAAGTTTTGCATCACTCTTCGTGGGGTTACCTAAAAACAAAAGTGTTTGCAACTGATCCACCCAGGACAATCCCGGCCCTCAAATAACGAATTCGTGACGAGATTGCAGCAATACTTGTTGATATGCTGCGAAGAGTGATGCAAAACTTTCAGGCTCGACTCCAAGAATGCATGCATTTAATGTCAACGGAGGACATTTGGCAGATGTAGTATTCAAAAAATATATTTTTTTAACATTGTAAATCAAATGGCTACTCTTTTATTTCCCATTAATATATTAATAATTATTAAAAAAATAATTTTTCAACAATAAAATTATTTACGAAATCTTCCCGTTTCATTGCCGGACCCTGTATATACACGTCACAAACAAAAACACTCAGATGAGGCCTCTGCCGAAAAACCAACGCCACTTGCAAATCACTAATCAATCTTTTGGGATAAACTTTCCTGACCCTTCTGTTGCTTTTCCTATGGAAACTATGGTTTAACTCGAGTCCCAGCCAGTTCCACGATGCCTGGGTCGCACTTTCTCCATTGGCCTGCAGATACAAGCCGCTGATGACGCTTCCAATTCAGCCGTTGTCTCACACCTAGGGCTCTAACTGCTTAACAAGAAGATCGCTGACTACCTCTAGCTCATTGGGCTCCAATTACACTGCTCGAACTTGGAAAAACAGCTAACACTCGATGTACAAATCAAACAGTGCAGAGGTGCTACGAATCAATGCAACCTACTACAACGTACCCAAAGGATATAGAATTAATTTCAAACACACTGAATTGGGAAAAGGGTGTTTATTCACGTATTAATAATTATTTATTGTGGAAGCCAGAATTAACATCACTTCACAGCTTGGCTTCCTTTCCCCAATTGTTTGTTTGTTCTTCGAACTTACATTACTATATATTATTTCCAAGCCTGTCCTGATTACATTTTGTTGTTCAAATCAATGCTAACACTATTTTTAATACTTTTTTACAAATTCTTATCAATGGCAATTCTATTTTATATAATTTGCAAATATTAAACTACCACATTTCTGGAACATTTTTTAAAATAATACTTGATATGCTTGAAATGCAATTAATTGCTGTTATAATCATAAAGGCTTAAACTGTGTTTATAACAATATATTTCAAAAATTATGATTATCGAGAATTGACGTCTACGTGAGTTCTCGGCGATCAAGAAGGCTAATGTCAAAAATATTTTAAATGGTTCGACACCAAGTGGCCAACTCTAGAACTAACATTTTCCATTTTAAGGCGTTTTTCTCAAACTAAACATCAATTTCAAATTCTGTTTACGCCAATGTTTTAGACTTTTTAATATCTAGTGAATGAGATCATTTCATTCGTACAATACACTAGAACTGTAAAAAAGAATAATTCTGATATAAAAAAGACTAAGGGCCGGTTGCAGAAAGCAATGTTAAAGTCTGGTGTTAGCTAACGTCGCGTCAAAGTGAACAAAATCGCATCAAATTTTGTTTACTAATGTATTAGTTACCATCAGCATTTGAGATTTGATTCGTTTCTGTTCAATTTGACGTCGCGTTAGCTAACACCAGACTTAACATTGCTTTCTGCAACCGGCCCTAAGATTGGACAAACCGTTTGGGAGAAAAACTCTTTGAAGGTAAATTGCAAGGTGTTTCTAAAATTATTTTTAATGACCTTCCTACCAATACAGTTCCATGAAATCCATATCGTTTGACAGATAAGACTACAGGCTATATTACAAAAAAAGGTTGGTATGATTGGGGCCCACATACGTAGTAGATATGACGCTTGAAACATTGGCTACTTTGAGCGGTTTCACCTTTATCCGCCCATTAAGTAATGCCACGTTGATTAGAAAACTCAACAATTTACTTAAAAATTTAGAGATTAAGATTTAGATAGAATCTAAAGATTAACTCATATCGCATTCATATAAAATATTGAAGGAATCTCAAAATATAATAACAAGATTGCCCTAGAAAATGTAAAGAATGTTTCTGCTCAGGATACTCAACCTTAATAAAAATATCAAACTTTTTAGGCAATAATATGGTTTAGACCTAGATTTGGAAAACGTGTCCAAAAATATACTAGTAGGTAATGCAAAATAAATTGAATAATAAAATAACCAATGCTCCCCTAAAAATGTATCTTACTGTTCGCTTAAAAATACCAGAACTTCTAGCAAATAAGGTGTTTTTAGAAAACTAAATCATATTCATTCGGAATGTGACAAATAAAAAAAAATTGAACTAAAATCTCGTTCCAAATAAACAATACATAAATGGTAAACATTCTACACCACCTCTTGAATAAAAATATAAACATTTAAAATATGAGATAATTTTCGACCAGATTCTGAAAACCCCAAAAGAACTATAACAAAAATACTTTAAACTCAAACTCAACGTGTCCAATATATAAAAAAATAGTAACTGTTCCACTATCAGTGTTTAACATGTCGCAGCAAATACAAAAGTTAAAGAAACAAAACTAATTACAACGAAATTTGATTACATTTTAACATTAATATGAAATTAAAAAATAAATGTTATACCACAACTACTTTGTATTAGAATCTGTGACCCAAATACAGAAAAAATAGGTATCCGCATAAATAGTTTGAAAATCATTTTATTTACAATGTTCAAGGTATCATAAGGAAGCATAAAAATGTTGAAAACAAAATTATTTTTAACGAAATTTAGAAGGCATTCTTCTTCTTCTTAATCGTTGTATTCCGCATTAAAAGTTAGCTATTTTAATATTGTCAGGAGCTGCTCCAAGCAGAAATTTTGTGGAACCGTTTTTTTTAAGTTGATTGCCAAGGAGATTGATTCTTCTTCTGCCTACGCTGCGTTTTCCTTATACAGGGACAAGCAGGAATAACGGACACATTTTTATTTGATACAAAAGGTATAATATTTTTACTAGATCAACTATTCAATTCTTGTATTCACACCGTGTATTACTTTTTCTCTACCTTACTATGTTATCATCTTCATTCTTGAGTATTGTTATTATATGACATTGGTAGTGAATGCGTAGTGCCTATTTGGGAAGTTGAATGTCTTGTTTATGTTGTCAATTTTCAATTTAATTGTTCTGTCATTAAATTCTGTTTAGCATTGCCTATAATTTTTCTGATAAGTTTATGTTTTGATTGTAAATATTAATATGTTCAGTTTTTCACTTTCTTCGTTCTTCCAGCAGCTGTAGTACGTTAGCTGCCATTCATACTCTCATTTTTATTCTTTATTTCTTTTTAGATATTTCTCAGGCGTGTCTGTTATTACTTTTACTGATTTTATTATAAGTCGTTTCTACTTCGTCAGAGTTAAGGTTCCCTTTAATATCTCAAACCTTTCTTCCACTTCTTTCTGAACCTTTTTCATTGTTTGTTCTTGTTGTCTTATATCTATATTTTTTGTTTCTGCCACCCCTGGCAATTTTAGCTGCCAAAACCATGCTCTCGAATGCATTTTCCACATCTTCCCCTCTCAACTTTGGCGTTGAACTCCCCTATGATGACATTCACGTCCTGTTTTTTGGCTAATTTTGGCATTCCTCTTATTTGCTCATAGCATTACTCCTTGTCCGTACACTTGTATGACGTCAACTAGGTTTGGTTGAAACTGAAAAAAACAATTATTGATACAACGTGATGCTGTTTGTTTTATTTATTTATTTAACTATTAGGGATATAACAGGACGAACCCAATACAATATCCACTTATACATTAATATAAAACTAAATGTAGCATTACTTTAAATGTGAAAACTAAAAAAAATGTCCAACTTACAAAAACATATATATTACTAATTTAGTAATTTAGTTCATCCAGGAAACACCCTGGAATACAGCATTTTTTAAATTTCAGGAGGGTCAAATAAAAAACATCAACGTCCAAAAACAAATCGTTGTATGTTCTACACATTCTTAATATAGGAGAGTTATTGAATGCAAATGTGTTAAAACAGGGGATGTTAAACAGTGGCGGTAATCGTAAAGAGCGAGGTGAAGCGTTAAAATTAATGTATTGTAAAATTTGGGGACAATCGATGACTGAGTTTACTATTTTGTAGAGAAGCATTACATCGGCTATTTTACGTCTCTCTGTCAAACTTAACATCCCCTGCTGCTGAAGACTCCTATTATAATTATTGATAGGTAAGTATATTCAGTTTTATATCAAGATGTTTAATAAATCTTTTCTGTACTCCTTCTACTCTATTTATATAAGCAAAATATTGTGGATTCCATATAGTAGATGCGTCATTTTCTGTTGTGCCTTCTCCTACACCTGTCCATATTTGTTCGCTTATTCCTCTTATTTGCACATTTAATTTGTTCGTTTCTTGTAACGTATGTTGAAATTCGCTTGTCTCATAGTGTTATGGCATTCTACGGTGCTATTTTCATTGCCGAGCCGGAAATTCTTAGCAACCCCCAACCATTAAATGTCTGTCGGAAACTGGGAGCCATAACTTATTTCATCTCTACCATGATATAGACATACACTGTAATGGTTTACTGCCCATAGCAATTCTGATTGCCTAATTAACTAAATGAATAAGGTCAACATGAGCATGGAATTAATTATTTTACTTATTGCAAGATCATCAATATTTTACATTAATAAGTGCACTTGATGTAAGCAGCAGTAACTAATAATTTGAGGGACAAAAGTTAGCATAAAATAAAGCAGGTTTCAGAAGGGTTACATTCAGAGTTTCAGATATGATAAATGTTCGGAAGGGCCAATGCTACTTAATTTGTAACTGATGGATTTGAGCTTATTTACATCGTACATACTATGAATAAAATGATACAGAATGATTTTGTTAAGTACAAAAAGAACATGAGCGTTATGTATTAAAAGTGTAAGCGGGAAATTAGCTGAAAGGTAAACGAAACAGTGCTGGAAAAATAATGATTGCAATAGAACAATGAAAAATAGAAGTCAACCAATCGAAAGACAATTAGTGAGACGCTAAAGGAACTCCAAGTGTATCAGTGCATTAAAAACAAAAGTGATTTGAAAGCAGAGCAAAGTGTAGTGACATTTATTCCAAGAAAAAGACAATTTTTCGTTAGGAAAAGACATGACATCAAAACTGTAGTCCATAAGCCAAACATGTTATGAATCCTAATTTCTTTTATAAAAATTGAAAATCTAGTTGCCAAGTGACGTGACAGTCTTTTGTTGATAATGACCAAACAAGCTTGTAAAATTTGTGTTGGGGTAGATTAAGCTCCACATTTTATTGCTTAAAAAGTATTTTTTAATACTAGTTGTGTGTAATGTTGTTCAACGGTGTGCAGGGCATCTTTGGGTATAGCTTGCCAAGTGTTAAGACGTCCAAGAGTAGCAGTTTAGCCAGCAGCAAGATTCGTCCAAGTGCGAGTAACTTCGAGGGCTCATTTCCATAATGGAGCAGCATCGGCCAGCAAGATTTTTGTGTCCAACGTGTAGAGCCGCTCCTCCTGAGTGCATATATAGTACAGAGTTTTGGAGCAGGAAGCAACCACGAGAATTACCATCGACGAATTGTTCCCAGAAAACGTATCCCGCCTACGAAGCAGCCCGTTTCAAGGTAATTTCACAGGGAAAGCGTTGGAGTAGGTTCACTATTTTTGGATCTCATGAAGTTCAGACCGTCTACGAGGTGTAGCACTGCGAAAGTTACCCCCTTTTACTAAGGGTGCCAAAAATTACTTCCATCGGGTAGCTCTAGTCGAAGTTAATTTGTCCCCTCAGATATATAGATATTAGAATAACAGACAAACACCAGAGAATTACCTTTAAACAGTTTTATTACATTTACCTATAATTTTCAACTCAATGCTTATTAGAAAATTAAGATAATAAACTGTATATTACATATTACAATAAACTAGACTTTATACAGTAACGCGGTTTTCTTGTCCCTGGGATGTCAGCAACCAATTCTACGTCGCTGGACGGCGGGCGAAACGGATTCGCTGGTCGTTTGCTCTGGGACTTCGGAATCTATCGGGTCTTCGTTCTGTGAACCGATGGGTTTCGGGCTGCAGTTTTTGACCGGGTTTGTTTATCTTGCTGTAAACACGAAAGCAAATTAGATTAACTACTGTATTTCTTACTCTGGTCGGGCTTCTACAATTGCTATGGAAAGGCCCCGGAGTTGGCCGCGCGACTCTGTGCCTTTGTGCGGTCGACGGTCTTCCATCTGCGGGGGAACCAGGTGTTCGGTCGTGAGATAACCTCACAATGCACGTAGAGCTCCTGCAGGTAGTGGACGGCTTCCTGCTTCTTGGGAAGCCTCCCAGGTAGGTCTCTAGCTATAATCTGAATAATTACTAAAAGCTTGACTGACCACGTACATTTGCAGCTCGGGTTTGTGCTATCATTATTCTGAACTGCATAGAAATGTTTCGAGTCGAAACTCGGATATTTCGTCAATTATCTTCGGGGCGAAGACTGACTTCGGAGACGGCTTACGGGGAAATCAAGTTAGTGACTTCGGCGCTACGGGGGATTAAGCTAGTGATTTGGGCCCTTGGTTGAAGCAGCCAGATCAAACTAACTTCGGATTTTTATACGGGGAAATTAGGCTAGTGATTTGGGCGCTTCGCGGAAGCCGCCAAATCAAACTAACTTCGGAGTTTTATACGGGAAATTAAGCTAGTAATTTGGGCGCTTCGTGGAAGCCGCTAAATCTAACTAACTTCGGAACGGGTCCTCCGGGTGGTGCTGGATAGGGTAACGGCAGAAGAATAATAATTGTTCTTCTTGGACAGGACGGGAACAGGAAGGGGATCGGGAACGGTATCTGGAATCGGAATCTCTGGGAATCTCAGGACAAAATCTCTCTAAATGAGCGCTGTCACTGCTTTTATAGGTTTCGTGTCGTTTTACTTAGGTGGGAGAAGCGGCGCGAGGATCGACTCCTGGCGTTTACCGCGCAGCTCGGGTTTGCGTTCGCTATCTTTCCTTCGAGCGTCGGAAAGATGTAGCCCGAGATAACGCTGGACTGGGCGATGCGTAAATTTTTACATTTTTAATGTGTAATTATAATTTACGTGGAAGCTAGCGTTACAGCACCAGGTTCCAGTTGTCCAGGTACCACCGTTTTCAAGAAATTTAAATAGCGTTCCTTGAAAGTGCAAGATGAAGCGACATTTTTCAGTTTTAGCCTGATGTAGAACAAAAAACGATTGCGCGTGGGTTTCGACGTCACACTAGAAACAAAATGAGCTTAACAGTTGCTACGTCACAGAATTAATTGTATTTACCTGATGCTTCCTTGTCATTTTGGTGTTTTAAAATCAATATTACGCTGGTTCTTGCAACACAGATCATTTTGTTGTGGCAGTAAAATTTAGAGGTTATCTAAACGTCAGATGGAAATTGTGCATTTGCCCTAATATCCGAGTTAAATTGGCATACAACGAGTTAGTTGTCATACAAAGTTTTTTAAATTTTATGAACGGACACCCTGAGCTAAGTTTGTTTCATGTTCACAGGAGCAAAGCCTTTAATTATTGCAAATAGATAAAATAAGGGATGAGCAATAAACCATTTATTTGTCGTAATTATTATTACGTTTTTTTAATTTGCCCTGAATTTGACAGGCAGGCTGTTAATTGAAACTAAAATATTTGATAAAGTGTAATATCCCGTTCCAATAATTATAATTTTTTATTATATTTAAATCCCCATATTTATTTAAGCGAGGGGCTATTACAATACTTATAAATACTTTATTTATGCGGTGGTTTTCATTTCCTTCCGCTGTTACAAGTTCGCTTGTACCGATCTGGTTCTAAGCCTATCCGATGTCATCCATTTTCTGCCTTAGACCAGTGATGATATTACTGCTGCTCAATACCAGGAACGATTTAAACTGCATTATTTGTATTGAACCAATTACGTTCTGTGTGGAAGTTTCCTCCCTCGATGCCGGTTTTGGCCTTTCCCGATACGCACCATATCTGGTGAATTCACCACCTGGGGAGGCGCCCGATGAGGGATCTAGCAACCCTACACGGCTTGAGGACCAAATATGATAATTACGTGAAATTTTTAAGGAAATTAAAAATAAAAATATAAACAGATACTACATGAACCAGAAGCCGCCTAAAATGTAAAAGAACTGAGTGATATCGACGATAATCAACCGTTTGTATGAAAATACAAAAATATAGAAAATAGAATGATAATATATTTATGTTTAATTTTTATACAATTCGATTACGAAATGATTAGAAATAAATAAGAGTCTAGAAATAGAATTCCTAGAATACAATTTTAAAGCTAGAGTAAAATTGTATTTAATGACAATAATTAGTAAATCTTATATCTCAAACTTTGCGTTAATATAGTAGTAATTATAGGAATGTAATTCTGCATATATGGAAATCTTGCACCATTGGAATTTGTGTGGCAATATTACGCATTATTAAGACACATTCACATTTATTTTCTGTATTTCCAATGTTTCCATGATTTCTTAACTTGATTATGTTTTTTAAATAAACCCCTTGTGTCACAATTTGACCTACTTACTAATCTTTAGCAACGTTAAAAATGTATCTCAATTCTCAATAACTTTCCAAACATTGTAAATGCTTTACTTTAGACTTTGTAGATAAATGTTTATCATATTGGTGATTCTTAATGTGTTTTACGTTTAAATTACTTTAACCTCGTCATATGTGTAATTAGTTCACCATAAGAGAAAAATGCGATACTTTTATATATTTAGCTTTTTCATGATATGATATAGCATGTTTACATATTTTTCTACGGAAAACTTCTTCAACGAGCATAAAATCACCACTGGAATTTAGTAGTTTGGCATTATAGAAATTCCAATATTCACTTTCCAGATAAATGTGTTACATTAAAATAAATTCAGAGAAATACTTACGAGTTATATTCAGAGTGCGTGATAAATATTCCCGTATTCATTATGCAAGAGGACTATGTTACAAGACTATTTCCCGAGGAAAGTGTTTTCTACATTCACTATTACCTGTTTGCGTTGTGCAAAATTGCTCAAATGTGTCAATTTTTAAATGCAATTGTCAGTTTGACTTGGGAAAATACCCAGGTATTTGTATATGTGCAAATATTCACTAATAGTTGATTGCCATTGGACGCAATTTAAAAATACGAATGTTTGATTAGTGGAAATTTTCGAAGGGAATAATCCATTATACATGTTTCCAGTTGGTTTTCAATTTACAAATAAAAACCAGAAGTGATCTATCTTTCCGTTAAAACAATTACCTACTTGAATCTCTGCAATCGCTAAAAAATAGATACATATAGGTTTCACAAAATATAAAACCAAATTTTCCGATAGCAGAATTCGTCGTATACTCGTATACGCGTAGCTCCAGGATGCTCTTTAATTGAATTTTTCCTTGGCTTATTTGACGAGTGGCATGCCAATAATTCATTAATTTTAGCTACCGAGAAAGCCGAATCAAGAACCAGTAGTTGATCGGACAAATTGACTGCCAATGCCAATTCAATAATTCGTGTGTGAAATCCACATCCTGTTAAGAATCCTGCAGCTCCTAAAGAATTTTAAATAAAATCGGTTAATCCGGGTTTCAAGTCACGACGGGGATTTGCACTGTTTGGACCGAGGTTTTTCCACTTCACTCGCACGGGGAAATCACCATTCTTAACTGCAATTTTCCAGATATAAAATAATTACTTACCAAAGGTTCATGAAAATACGGGCAGAAATAGAATTAATCAAGCCTTGTATAAATGACAGCCTGAGCTCCTCGATCAAATCCCGATCGAGAGTTATGCAATGTTTGTTAAGTGAATTTGTTGCTACATTGTGACAAACATTTCAATTTAGTAACGATCCAGTCATTGTCGGTATTAAATCAATCACTTTGTATTCGCAAGTTTAAATATCGAAATCTGTTCTGCCGCTGTTGTTAATGGCAATCTAGACATTTTGAATATATGTTTCAATGTTCATGTATCAAATTAACTTTTGAATGATGTGTTAATCTTTGTAAATTAAGTAAAATGCACATTAAATATAGGAGTTTAATTAGTTCAATTGGTTATGCACACATATCTTCACTTGATCATAGAACTAATGGTGCAAAAACTTGATAATTCTGTAGTAATAAATACAGAATGTGGGTGTTAAGGAGTGTGTGAAAGTCATTTAACTCCATTCTCTGCCTTAATAACGACGAATAATAAGGAGCAATAACTGTTCTTTGTTGTGTAAGAAAATCAATGCGATTCAACAAAAAAAAAAAAAACAACGCTCAAAATTAATATTTCCAGCAGACGGCATCGTTTTTGTTTTTTTAGGTGTTGCAGATTGCTTGTCGTTTTGTATCGGAAAGTGCAGGTTCAAAAAAACACAGCCTTTCTCATTTAATCCGATTCAGAAGATTTTTCTGTATGGAAGTGTTCGTGGATTACTTCCATACAACAGACGTCATTTTAGTTATGATTCGACGTTTGGATTGGATAACGCCATCTTCATTCACATAAGTTCACGATCATCTACAATAGCGACAAATTTGAGACCTTTATGTTAGTTTGCTAATACGCCTTACACACTCATATACTTTCTCTAACAAAAAATCATTTCCAAACTATGCACAGATGACAAAAAATGTATATCTTTCTACGTTATTTTGAGGCAGTGATAATTTTTTAGTAACATCTAATATCTACGTTTATAGTTTTTTAATAGAAATACAAGAAATGATGAAAAGGACAACGCGACTCTAAGTGATGACCATGGTGAAAGTTTTTAAAATGGCAGAAACATTTATATCAAAGAATGTTGGACGAAAAATTAACAAGAGAAGACAGAACGACTAAATAACAATACAACATATAAAAGAATGTATACAGAATGCCGCACAAGAAAAATAGAAAATTAGGAGCAAAGATAGAGAATTTCTTCAAAACAAACCGATATAAAAGAAGAATATGCAGCTATAGATATTTTAAACGAGACGTAATCTATAGCTACAATACGACTTACACAAAGGGATGTAAATACATACATCAATTTATGAATACCGCGTAGGCACTAGAAGCGTGGTGAATAAAATATGTAAAACTGAGCTAACGATTATAACGAATGGAAAAAGAATAGATGCATACAGCTAGACACAGCACACATTCAGACACTTAAAATTAATAAATACCCAGCACGGTGGATAAGACCAGTTTAAATCCACATATCGATCGCTTACAGGTGTGTGGTTCGACATACATGGTTATCACGGCGTATTGCTTTTGGCACAAATAAGCCGTTCCAATAGTCGTGTTACAGTGAATCGTTTGCGTGAGTGGGACAGGGAAAGCAAACGAAAGCGCCTCATACCCCTTTGGTCTTCAACCTGCGTATTGACACTCAACGTCTCTAGACATTCGAATTCCGTTTCTCGTCGTGATATAGTGAACAAATGGTTTTGGAGCTCGTGCCTCGGCGACGCCGTTACGGCGCCTATGTACCTTTTGTAATATAGGTATAGTTAAAATTATGTGTGTGTCCTCAACCCGTTGTATTCATTATGTGCGATTCTTGTGTACTTTCTGAAGTTGCTGTGCAAGCCATTCGAGGGACGTTGAGGATAAATATGGCAGCCATAGAACCCCTATCGAAGGCTTTTTGCAGCTCTTAATTATCGCGCGTAGCGGATTTTTCCCTGGGTTCTATCGTGTTTTGACCTATTTCTACGGAAGTCACCAGTTAGAATACTGCAAATATCGTCGATGACACCTTCCTGTACTCTTCGTTGGAGTATCAAACATGTCCGCACGTGGACACTGCATTCCGGCTTGTCGAAGCGCCATTCCATACTACCAAATTTATTGAGCAGTCACCGCTCTGTCACTTGGCCATCTTCAAGGAACAGCAATTGGAACGGCACCCGAATTATCCAAATCAGGTATTGTCTTAGTTGCTCAAAGGCGACACTGTTTTAAACCCAGTGCGGCATCATTCAGTACATGTGCGTGTAATCAACTTGCCGCATGAGCGTATCTATTTTTAGATTTTGGGGAGCGTTCTCAATGAACGTTACCGAAGTCAATTATGTAGATTTTATTGTTCGTTCACCGCTTGCTGATTTGATTATTGTAGGCGGACCTTGTTCATGTCAAACCGTTTCGATGTCACTAATATTAAAACTACTAACTAACCCTCTTATTTGTTTTCATGTTTGTACAAATATTTCACCTGCCTGTTTCAAGTCAATATATTAATTATTCGTGCGTTATTATTTCGTACCTCCCATGCTGTCTGCGAATTTTTTTGTTATGTGTTGTGTTTTATATTCGTAAGGAATTTAGAGGAGTTGGAGAAAATTAACGAAAGGTATGTTCACTGAGGTTGCACACTAGCTGGCATCTTGCTAAGAGAGGTCCATATTTCCACTTTTAGTGGGTTTTCTCATTTTCCAAGTAGAAAAGTGGTGATGTCTGTGCCATTCTAACCTCTTTATCTCGTTTAACGGGCCGTTGTCCTAATTAGTAACTTAATGAACCACCCCTCCCACAAAAGCTTAGCCGGCAACCTTGTTACTGTACATCCTTGCATAAATGGGGCAACGTATTTTTCCCGATTTATCGTCCTTATCGTGTAACTGACTGTTTAGTGTTTTGAATGTTAAACTCATATCGGAAAACGTCTTATGTTATAACAATCTGGCACCTTCGTCGTGATGTCGCGTTTCGACTGTACCACGGTACTAACAAATCCTAAGAAGGCTCTATTAAAGGTGTTTAAATGCAGACAACACACCAAATTAATGAAGGATCTCACACATGCGACACCTACATATAAAAGATTCTCAAAATGACCGAGGGAATTATAGAGCCATAGCAGTAATATATACTATTGGAGGCCTGCGCTCAAAAATACTAATGAATTTGATAGAAGAAATGGCGATTCAACATAATGAGAAACAATAAGGTTCTTGGGCAGATAAATCTACGAGTGATAATATATTTATGTTAAAATTAGGAATACAAAATCTGCTACAGAGAAATAATGGAAAAATGGAAATCGCGGAATAAAATATAAAAACACAACTCGTATAAACAACTATTGAAATATAAAAAAATAGATTTATATGATTAAGTATTTTTGTCCCCACTTCGTTTTCATCATATGCCTAACGATAACGATCACGTCCTCATATGACATCATATATTTTTGCTTTTACTGGATATTTCAAGTAGGTCGTAGTATTTTTGGAAACGTCTTAATCTTCCTATTATATTCTGTTAGATATATTATGTTTGCTCATAATGTTTGCAGTTTGCTGTCTCCATACGTATTAAGTGGGCTTGTAATTGATTTCGTGTTCCTCTTCACTTATTTGCGTGCTTCGTACACGCTGCTCTCAATTGAATAATCTTGAATCATTAGAACTAAAAGGAAATTGACTTTTGTTTACGGTATCATTTCCATGTCGCAGAACTTTCTCTATTCTTCTATTTCCATAGCAGACCGTACGAGTTAGTGGGTACTACATATCCATAAACGCAAGGTAATCCAATTTTCTAACTTTACAATTTTCAGCTCTATACTGCAACGTACACCTATACGATCTTCTATTAGGTTGTTCTTCTATATCGTTTGCTCCATCTGTTGTTTAACTTCTGCATCTTCTTCTTCGAGAATTTCCCATTGTTATAAGGCTAGGAAGATGAAATACTTCGTTCAGCTTTTATTACTGTTCTGCCAAACTCGCAGTTGTATGATTTGCTATTAATTCTGGTATGCATTTTGTTTATAAAGTTCTAGCTAATTTTATTCGCGACTGCGTTAGAAAAAAGGATATGGTATAACGGGCCACATGGCTTAATAGTTGCCACATTCTTCCATACTTCTTTTTATTAAGATCTTCGCTATTCCTGCATCTTTAATCATCTCTCTCTGAACTGCTCACGTTTCTTACACCAAAATGATTATTTTCCATAGTTCGTTGATCTATATTGCTCTTGCAATCGTACGTGAGGTTTGTACTTTAAATTTAGATAAGACCTCTCGTATGCCTTAATATTTGAATTTTTTTTTGCCTGTCGGATTAAGTAGCTCAGTGAGCATGAAACCTTCTTAATACACTGATTCATAGATAGAAAGTGTCAATATAGTTGCCAAAACAAGGAGCTGGTTGCCCCTGTAATGTTCTCGGGCTGAAAATGACTTCAAACAAGGCGCAAGAAAAGCCAATTTGTTTACACATATAAAAACTGAAATCAAATAAAAGGAGATCGAAGAAAACTAAGATTAACTCTTAGAAAAACCGACTTGCGAGATACCTGGGGCTACTCACAAGTTCGTTGCAAACATACATAAACAACGCAAAACATCATCAAAAATAACGTTGCAATAGTTGTCATTAAAAAACTGTCAAGAAGGGCTTAAAAGGCTTGGAACCGCTTACATGCACAATAAGCGCAATTAGCACGCGTAAACACATTCCTTCGGGTTCGTAAAGGTTTCTCACAGCTGAAAGTGGGTCCGCAGAAGTGCCCTTGAATTGTATTCGTCTTAAGTTGCGTTATCCAAATTTCGGATGGCGTCTTGCGTGGAAAATAACCATACCCAATGTCCCTCCTCTTATCGCTACCTCAACGACGACTAGCTGATGTCACGACTTCATAACGAATGCACCTTTGAATACAACACAAATTGACGTACTCACCGGCACACTATGGAAGTGGCGTGCCTTTGAAACGCCAACAATGCTACTTATTTCGCCTTTGGGAGATTTTCGCACAACGCATTTAGGAGAGCCGAATTCAACTTCACAATGAGTTTACTGCAAAGGGACGGCTCTGGGCACTGTTGTTATTCTAAAATACACTGCTTAAGTCTAATTTACAATACTGAAACCTAGATAAAGCACTTGGCTCACCTTTTAAGGCGAGGGATATACTAAAGTCTGTTTTATGCTCACCTTTTCCACGTGTGTTTCCTATTATTCAATATAGTTCGCTGTATTTATTTATAATAGGCATGTCTTGCTTTTTGTTTGGTCTACATTTCTAGTCACGGCGTATTCTTCTGGCATAACGTTTTTTTATTAAATTTCAGTTTTATTTTTCCTTTTTTAATTCTCAGACCTGTTTCACTATTTTCTCAACGATTTCCACAGTTGTTCAAACCTTTTCTCTTTTATTTATAGTGCAATGCGTAATTTACAAATTGTTATTTCTGAAATGACCAATTAGTATAATTTGAAACACTAACATTAAGAAACTCAGATTAATAAAAACATGTAAAATTCAATATGAAATACAATACTTCACTTCTATAGAAACTGCAAACGCTAGCGGTTCTTAAATCGCAACAAAATATGCAAATATTGTTATACTCCAAGCAATTTACTAGAGAAATGATAGAATAAAATAATATTAAAATAAATATAAACTCATAGGAACACATATCAGTTTAAGATGTTAATTTAATATAAATTTCTTATAAACTAAAACGACTTAATTCCTATTTGAGGTTATATAATAATAGATACCTCATTTAAACAAAATATTAAGATCGTATAATGAAAACACTTGAAAAACTATTGCCAGTTTTATATTGTAGAATGTCTGAACAAGTTTCAAAAAGTTTAAAAAACAAATACATTAGCGTGTAGAAAGTTTTGCAAACTACTCACAAAATTAGTCATGTCTCGAAGAATGTCGACATCCGAGACTCTAGGGCCTTGCAAAACAACTCAATCCCGAGTAGAATGTCGGTACCCGTGACTGTTCATTGTCTGGGAAGTCCGGAAACCGAGCAGTTAGAAGCTTACGAAATTACGATAAAACGGGCAATGGGGTTTACGAAATTGAGCCTCTCAACATCGGCAATCGCCTTAGCCTTACTACAGTTGTTCGTGTTATACTTGTGCATATATTTAAGTTTGAGTATTCAATTAATGCAAGTGAAGCAACAAGCTAAAAATGCAATACAATACAATACATACTCTAAGAGTACATATGAATTACAATCAGTGTATTAATCAAGCAGGCTTGATATTTATTTGTGCAAACGGGTTAATAATCGGATAGTTTGAACCTCTGTGACCATTTGCGGTTTGAACTGTCATGAGCAAGTTTGAAGGCAACCTTAAGATGCTTTTCCTACGCAGAATACTGCTATTGTTTAGAAGTTCACCATTCTGGTATAAGATAACTATGTTTTATCTTGCCTAAGACATTCGATATTTAGTTCATAATGCCGATGGGCCGATAATTAAATATAAAGCACTTGAGTGGAGTGAATAAAAAATTAACTGCTTCAAAAATAAAGGAATGCATATATGCAAAATTCCAGTTAAGCAGGCTCGTTATGCATTTTTTTTGGTTTTGTCATAAATGTCAATACTAATCAAAAAGTTGATAACTTCTAACTCCGTTACTAGATAAATATTCTAATTATTCCGTTTCTTTCACGTCAACTCATTCGTCTCGTAATTTTTAAAATGTGAAGGGTTCAAATTTCTGTCGAATTTGACGTTATAATTAAAATCGGCGTCAAGCATACTAAAACATGTTTTCTATGTTGATCTGTCTTGCTCAAGCTGTATGTTACTCATGCTTACCCATTGTCGTTATATTTAATAATGGACCCATCGGTATATTTAGATTCTCTTGCAATTATTTTGTACCCAATTGTAATTGAATCTGAACTGAATGGTACATGGACATTACAATTCTGTAACGCAAACGTGCAGACACATTTAATTTGCTCCGACAATATTTGTCTTATTTCTGTTTTAAAAATTTAAAGTTATTATCACTTTGTAACTGTGATGTCGCTGATAAGTAAGTGCATAGTGTGTGATGAAAATCTAAATGCCAAAGACAGAGATAAAGTAATTTATTGTGATTGTTGTAAATTACCTTTACACTCGGCATGCTCTGGTTTATCGCGTGGCGAAGTCCAGTGCATTATCAACAAGGACCGTCGAATTTCTTACCAATGCGACAAGTGCCTATCACAGCGTACAGAGGTGAGCGAACTTAAACAATTAATTCTGGAATTAAAAACGGAAATTGAGGAAATGAAAAGTCGTAACGAATCTAATTCCCATACTCGTATTACTTCGGCATTCAAGGAGGATATTATAAAAGAAATTTCTGAACGACAACGGCGTGCGCAAAATATCATCGTGTATAATGTTGAAGAAAGCAACCCTAACGGTACGGATTCGCACATCTCCGAAGATTTAATCAAAGTTAAATCCATTATCGGCCAGGTCTCTAAAATATCGACTGAAGATATTAAGGTTTACCGACTAGGAAAATCGATACAAAGCAAACCGCGCCCATTGAAAGTTGTTTTGAAATCATCCGCGGAAGCACTGGATGTTCTCCGGGGTAAATCTAAGCTTAAAATATCGAAAAGTCGTTACTCAATAAGTAGTGATGATACTCCCATGCAACGCGAATATATGGCACAACTGCGATCTGAATTACAAGACAGAATATCCAAAGGGGAAAATGATATAACTATACGGTACGTTCGAGGCACGCCAATGATAATTTCCGCAAAAAACTAAGAACAGATAAAATTACATCTCTTACAACTTTACCTATCTATTACACTAATATTGATTCATTGAACTCCAAGTTTCCCGAATTCTTAGCTTTTGTTAATGTTCATCAACCTGCTTGTTTTCTGATCACAGAGACGTGGTTAATGCCCTCATTACCCCACTCGTTATACGAAATACCTGGTTATTCACTATATCGTGCTGACAGAGCCGATCGTCGTGGTGGTGGAGTCTGTATTTTCACTAATAATTTTTTCTTCGCTTCTTTCAAGTTACAGCAAATTTATATGCCCATTTCTAGCACAATAGATGGAATCTGTTTATCTTTTCAGAACTGCACTTTTAAATTCACTTTAGTCTGTATATATAGACCGCCCAGTTGCAATATTAGATCTTCTAATAATCTTCAAAACGATAAAGATCTATTTGATCTACTTACCAAGATGTCCATTGAAACTACAAACTTAATAGTAATGGGTGATTTCAATTTCCCTTCCGTCAACTGGCCAATAATGTGTCATCAATCAGAAAGTGATGCGGATTCTACTTTTTATCTAATCGATATGATTCTGAACAGTAATCTTACTCAGATGATTACCTTCCCAACTCGATTTCGAATTAATCAAACTCCTTCTACATTGGATCTGTTATTCACTAATGATACGGATCTTTTTTCTAATATTTGCCATTTGTCTCCAATTGGTAAGTCCGATCATGTTGTTATATGTGCCACTCTACAAGTTGTTTATCAAAGCTTGGACTCTCGTAATAAAATTATATACAAAACACGTATTAAGTATGACAACGTTACTGATGATCTCAACTCCATCAACTGGTGTCAAGCTATGAGTTCTCTAAATGTTCACGATTCTTGGTCGCTTTTACATACACAATTATCTACTTCTGTCAAAACTAATTCCACCTTGAAACCTATCAAAGTAAATTCCTCTAAACCGTGGCTGGAAAGTAAGATATTCGCAATGATATCGACTAAAAAGCGTTTATGGAATAGGTATCGTAAAACAAAAGCCATGGAAGACTACCATAACCATCGACAATACTCGAACCACCTTATATCAGTGATTGATCTAGCAAAAAAGAACTACGAAGATAAAATCGCCAATTCCAAGAACTCAAAGCAATTTTATAAATATGTACGGGCATCCCTTTCATCTACTGTTCAAGTTCCTTTAGTTAAGTCAACTGACGGAGCAATTGCAAAAAATCGACACGAATGCGCAAATATACTTGCTGATACCTTTTTATCTGCCTATTCTGATGTACCTAATCTTGTTATTCCGCCTATTCAATTTCCGAGGACTACCAGAAGCTTAACCGATATTAACTTTACTCCTGAACTAGTTGAAGAAAAATTATCTACACTGAAGTCTTCTACTGCGCCAGGCCTTGATCATCTATCTGCTGTGTTGCTGAAAACTTGTTCGCATGTTATTTCTGAACCTCTAGCAAAAATCATGCAAAAATCCTTTGCTGAACATGAACTTCCAAATTCGTGGAGGAGTGCAGTTGTCACACCCATATTTAAAAAAGGAGACAAGCTAGACTCAAATAATTATCGCCCCATTAGTTTAACGCCAATTACAGCAAAAATCATGGAGTCCTTAATTGTGGACAGAGTAGTACCTTTCTTACTGGATGAAAATATTTTACCTGTTCAACAACATGGATTTACTCCTGGTAGATCTGTAATTACCAATCTCCTGGAATGCATTAATGATTGGACAATGGCTCTAGACAACGCATCTCCCACTGATGTCATATATTTGGATTTTTCTCGTGCCTTTGATCGGGTACCTCACTCTGCCCTCTTAGCCAAGCTTGAACAGGCTGGTATACGCGGGAATCTATTGTCATGGATACAGGCTTTTCTTCAGGATCGATCCTTCTGTGTTCGTGTTGGAGAATGTTTATCTGACATCAAACCAGTGTTAAGTGGTGTTCCGCAAGGGTCGGTGCTCGGTCCCATCCTATTCGCAGTGTACATCGCAGACCTTCCACATATTTTGCGTAGTAGTTCTTCCTATTATGCAGATGACACCAAGCTATACGCCTCAGTGAAGCAACGAACTGTTTTGCAAGATGATCTTGACTTGTTATCGGTATGGTGTAATGAGTGGTGTTTGCCGTTAAATATTACAAAGTGCGTAGTGTTGCATTTAGGAAAAACTAACCCACTGCATAATTATTATATTTCGGGAAACCTGTTACTTTCCGTTACCAGTCACAAAGATCTAGGCGTAACAATTACCACCGACCTATCATGGTCTGAACACATCTCAGATGTGTGTAACAAAGCCAATAAGCTTCTGTATATACTACATAAAGCATTTAGGAACGTCTCCCCAACTACATTTGCCAAACTATATCGCACATATGTTCGTCCCATTCTGGAATTTGCTGGTCCTGTTTGGCATCCGGACTTAATTAGAGACAGAAATTTATTGGAAAATGTACAGCGGAAAGCAACTCGCCTACCATATGGTCGCTTGCGACCATCATACTACGAACGGCTTGAAGTTCTACATTTAACCACCTTCGAAATGCGACGCTCTCGAAGTGATTTAATTATTACTTTTCGCGCACTAAATAGACTGTTCTCTTGTGACGTCAGTTCTCTCTACATACTTAATGCCGATGACCGTCTCCGGGGCCACCGTTTGAAATTAAAAAGAGAGTTAGCAAGATTAACGTGTAGAAGATCGTTTATTGTAAACCGAGTGTTTCATATGTGGAACAAGCTACCTGCCGATATAGTCGACGCTCCTACGATAAATACATTTAAAAACAGAATAGACATTTTTCTTTCCGTTTTTGTTAATAATTCAATTATGTTATAATTTTAAATGTAGATATTAGATGTCTTATATAATTATTATTGTTTAGCGTTACAAGTCATGAGTATAGTTTGTAATTCAGAGCTTCATAGGGCCTTTCCTCTGCTCTGCGTTTATTTTAATAATAATAATAATAATAAAATATGATTTGATATATTATGAAAGCATTTTAATCAATAAAATCTAATACGGGTAACAATTCATAGCAAATGATAAAATTAATAAAATATAGAGCACCATCACATGCAAGATATTAATAAAAACTGAATCAAAATAATACATTACGTGATTGTTTATCAACACTTACACACAGTCTTCTTCTCCTTCTTAAGGTAATTATGTAGGTAATTTGTCTAAACCATATTATATGGACTTTCTCCATTTTTTTTCTGGGCCAGCCTGTCGCTCCTGCCTATCTTTCTCATGTGATTTTGATTAATCTTTGATTTTGAGATGTACTCGTTACATTTTCTTTCTTTATGACTTTTCCACTCCTTATATCGGAGCGACAAAGAACATAAAAAGTGCAATAAACTTCCTAAATAAATCTGAAACACGACCCCATACCTTTATAAATTAATTCTGCCTCTACTTATTGCCAACTAGCTCAATAGTAATGCGAGCTCTCTCACCTTATTTACCTCAGTCATGGTTAAGGATAGCCCCTATTAAAATTAATCAGAAGCTGTACTCGTGCTTAGCTGAAAATATTAGCTTCAAAAAATTACTCAAATGAGAAGCCAACTTACTTATACACAAACCAACAACAAAACGCTTTTCCTGTAAAATACAAGGGTAACTAATAATATAACCTAAATACTAAACGACAAAGTGAATAGCTGTATCTACTCCGCATTTATTTATACATTAAATTCACGCGCGGAAAGCTGTTTATATAATATGTATATGGATACAATATGTTCATGCTACTAGTCCACGGTGCATACGTCACCGATTCTTTTGCCGCTAACAACAGTATAAAATCGCCCACCTACAGCGGTGACTGACGAATAACAATGGCGCAATACCTAGACTTGGTTCTCGCTGATCTCCTTGACGACCTACCACTCCTTTGTTGAATGCTTGACTCCAAATCGCCAAACTGCACTGTTTGCAGATTTACGGTCCCCTGTGTGCCATCAACCAGCAGCTATTTGTATTCTGTAGTTCCTATAAGAACTTCGTCGCCAACCAACAAACCTTATAAAAATTTATTTGAGCGTAACGAAGACACTTAATTCGGCCAAACCAAACCGATACTCCCGAGCTCCCAGCTCAGATCGGCGCTCTCCGAAAAATTTCTTCCTTTCTGGCAATTTTTACGCGGCCACAAAGCTCATTGTGGCACTCTTAAATTTCCACTCAGGTTGCTAAAACCAGATCTTAAACTTTCTTTTTCAAATAGGCTGTATATCGCAATGTTATTTTTAACACAGTCAGGCGAACCAGGTCAACTTCTTTACAAATTGCATGATATCGAATATAATTGAGCCCACTAGATGCAAAACTCTGCGTTTGCACTCTTAGAAAATGTGTGCCAGAGGCAATAGTAATTTACGTTACGAGACCGGAAAGTAGTGTTTTGCAGATCGAACCAAGTAGATCACAGGGCGAGCCGCAGGCCAAGCTGGAAGCTTGGGGAGACCTGCAAAACACTAACTCTGGTTCTCGTAACGTAAATTACTATTGCCTCTAGCACACATTTTCTAAGAGTGCAAACGCAGAGTTTTGCATCTAGTGGGCTCATATAACAGGGTAGGCTATAGAGATTGAATATACATTCCTTATTAAAATGCCAGTTTATCGAAAATAAAAAATCGGGTGTGATACACGCACACAAGTTCCTTTTACAATGTTCTTATAATTAACCAAAATTTGATTTCTGATTTTTAAGCATTTGCCAAAAATTATCAAAAATTACAAATTCTACAGAAACGGTACAAAATAGAGCGTTAGTTGAAGAGACAAATTTCCTCTAAAATTTTAAGCTGAAATCATAAATGTAATAATATACCGAGTGTTCTATTTAAAATAGGAGTTAATAAAAAAACAGAAAAAAAACAAGAAACCCATTTTAGAGGCATTCAACTGGAAAATCACCTATCTTACATCAATACACATTAAAAATGTAATAAAAATGTAAAGTTTGAAAACAAATCGTTAGAGCCGTTTTTGAAAAAATCGAAAAAAACTGAAAAATCACAAGAGTAAACACCATACTTCCGGTTATGCAATTTTCTTCAAAATCTTGCTGTCGCATCTAGATAGTGCACAAAACTTATATATAAAGTTTCAACATCGTAGCTCTTTTCGTTTTTGAGATATTGTGTTCACAGACAGACAGACAGACCAATGAACAAAAACACGTTTTTTTGGGTTCAGGGACTGTAAAACGTGAAGATCTGTTGAAAACTTAAGTTCGAATTTTTGGGATGAATGCAATACTTCCCTCATCGTCAAAGGAAGTTAAAATTAGTTCATAGCACTGTATGAAAAAATATGTACGAAAAAATATAAAAATGGAAGAAACTACATTTCTTACAAATAGTACACACTTTTATGTAAAACTGTTCTATCTCGATTAATTAATATTTTGTTTCTCTAAATAGAAATCATAGTTGGCAGTGGCGCCATTGCATACATTTTCTCTTACTTTTTTTCAAAAAAATAGAGGTAGTGTTAGAATGAAATTATACCACGTTTTTCATTTCTTAATTATTTTTTAACTGACTAAAATAAGGTCATAATCCTGGAAATCTTGTTTCCACATTGATTGATTTAATTTTAAACAATATATCATAGAGATTTCGAAGACAACAAATATTATTAGTTCCAGCTATGTAGGCATTGTAAGGAACTACCTGCAGCTCATTCTGAGGGCCCATGTGAAAGAGAAGGAACCTACGGAAAGGTGGCCAACCTTGTTGAAAAAGCAATGCAACTTAGTACTGATAGGAAGCTCATCAAATCTATCATGCACATGTGAATTATTACTAAAATACAGTGAAGTGTTTGGCCGAAGTGAGGTTAGAGAAAACGAGTCTAATTTAGAATAGACAAAGTGGAGATGTGTATTACCGACAAGCCATATTTTATGTATGTATGTATTATCTGTAACCTCATTTACCTTGCGGTGTAAAGGTTGGTGCTTTATACGCTTGCGTCTGTCCGTACAATGCTCAACTTGCCCCGGATTCGGGTTACAGGGTTTACATTTTTAAATAAGATTAAAGAATCATAATTTATGCATGGCCCTACGTGATATAAAGTCAATCGTATCTAAAATAAAATAAGCTAAGCTAATTAGAAAACTTAATATAATTCCACAATAAATAATTTAAGAGCACAGAAAACATTTGTGATTATAAAAGAAATTTGGCAATAGTGTGAAGTTTATTTAAAAGCTTAAACATAAATCATTACACATATAAATGTATTCGAATACTACGTATACAAATTTTCACGTAATTTGTACTTTCCAATAATATGGTATAAAGAAATATTGCACTTTCAAATAAATAATTAATTTGTGGCGAAATACTTATTAACACCATTTGCGATCAAAAATAAAATTGAAACGTATACTCACTACCCCTGTAAAAATCAATTCTATTTTTATCCGTGTAATATTGCAGGAAGCGTACCTGAAACTATAACAAATAGCTATTTAGAAACGCCCTCTACTAATTCAAAGTTAAAGCTCAATAAACAACAAATCATTCACCGAAGTTCAATGACAATTCAGTTCAATTAAATAACAATGGTTGTTTTACTTCGACGTTATGACTAAGTCACACCTTCATATAGACAACATGACGTCGTCCATTTAATCTATTTTTTCCGATTTTCACCTACACTAATATAGTTCGAACTATGACTAGCGTTTATTACTCCTCTTTGTACTGCTAGCTTTGAGCTACCGACCGAGGCGTGCATGCGTTCTAAAACAGGCAAAGCCATATGCATAAACAGACGTCTACATTTTAAACTGCGGTCCGCTATCGCAGATTTTACACGGATCAACAACAAGAACACGGGAGGAGGCATTAAAGTGCAACTTCTACCTCGTTAAAATTAAAATCTGGCGTGTTTCCACTAATGCAGGTTTTATGTGCTGCAATTATGCCTAATGCAATTACGTAATCTCTAAATTATAACTTTCCACGAGCAATTATCGTCCAATAAATTAATACTAACAGACAAAACCGTCGTAAATAAAGTTATTAAAAGTTATCAGAGCTCATTATGAATGACGACAATATTCTTATAATCAAAGATGGGTTTTTATCTGCTATCTTGCATAAAAATGTTGTAACGTTGTTAAAGGTTAGGTCACTTTTTTATCTATTCCTTCAGTTACTTTCAGCTAAGAGTTATTAAAGAATTGGAAACTCGCCTTGGTTTAGTTAACGCGGGTGAATCTTAAATGCAAAATCGAGTGAATATCAATATAGACGATTTGCATTCACAATTGATTCATAAACAGCTTAACCGATATAAAAATGGGTTTTTTGATTGTTTGCTAGTTTTTCTCTGGTCTTGTAATATAATTTTAAGTGGCAATAAAATATGACATCCAATGACATTAGAATTTTAATAAATAAAATTAGAATTGCTCATATCTATTTTTAAATTTTGAAGTAAATAACTGGAAAACGGTAAACTTTTCTGGGAATTCCTGTTTTTATTTCATTTGCTTTTCACATTTATTTTCTTTTGTTGATCGAATTACTCAAAAATTATATTTCTAGACGGTACTAGACTATTTCCACTTGCACCGATAATTGTTAATGACCCCTACTACTCAATCCCGAGGTTATTTGCACGTGATAAATCCTGTCAACCGGAACAACCTTACCAGAAATCTGGTACCACCAATCCAGGTAGAAGGTAAGATAGGAATTAAACGTGAGATGGGAGATATGGCCCTCCGATAAAGAAGTTGGCTTTAAACTCACTTCTTGTAAAAAAACACTCAAAAAACTAAAGGAAAGAAGACGAAGGGACCTTACGGCGACAACATGGTAATAGAAAGAAGGGCATGAGAATAGCAATATGTTACAGCCTAAACTCGCCTTTAAGACAAAACGTCAGTTTGTTACAACATAAAGGCGACGTTACGACATGACATTAATTAGCTAAGTGCTTAAAATGACTCAAATCGGAAAAGAATTACACAGGACCGTTTCCCCAACCTGTAACAAAAAGGGGTGCCGGCGTCCCTCTGAGAGATAGGAGTGCTCTATTACGAGACTAAAGTGGACAACACCTGTTAAACGAAAAGCCGATGTTAGATGCCAAGGCGCCACCACTTTCCTACATAATAAGGGAGATACACAGGTGAGCCCACAGTAAAGTGGAAACAAGTAGGTACACCTTCTAACTTGAACCTTGGCAGTGCTTGATTGACGGAACCACGAACGACAGAGCTGAACTTACCTTGCGGGAAAACTCCTTTGCAGTTTTCTAGACCCGTTTTACAAAATAAAACACAAATTCGCATTAAAATATCATAAACATCAAAGAGAAAAACACATTGATAATGAACTATATTAAAAATATGTAAGTAAACATTTGTTCAGTAATTAAATGTAACGAAAAGGTTAGGAAAGGTTAAATTACTTAACGTTTAAACTAGATAAGGGTGGTAAACTTGATAACAAATAGTCTAACTGACTCCCAAACGGTAACAACCTTCATTATTCAAGGAAATGACTCATAAATCATGCACAATAAAACTTGACGGCAAACAAACAAATGTAGCTTAAATGCGGTAAATACTTTAATCACCACAACGTTAGGCTGCACATAATCATTAAAACTAACGGTAAGCAATCAAAAGTGGCTCAATTACTTTAATTACAACCACGTTAGGCTAAGTATAAACATAAAATAAAAATACGGTAAATGTTCAATTTAGAGCACTGACAGCTACATCAGTTCAACCAGTAAATTCTACACCGACAGCAATGTGATGCGAAATTGCCGACACTTCAATAAATCACTTCGTTCACTGTACCTTACCTAGTCCAGATTACTGCAACTCGACGTCCAACGAAGCTGCAGGTAGTCATTTCTAAGCAACTGCGCCCAAGACGCTTGAAGAAACTGCAGGGCAGCCAAAGGGTGTTGTCAACGAAGGGGGTCTGGACGGCGTTAACATCCCCGTAAAAAGTAACACAAAGTTCGTAACAACATGGAAAGAATTCTAGACGATAAACGAAACTTCAATATGCCCAATTAGCCTCAACAGAGATTCCCACAACACTAATCCGCCCACGAGCGTTATTCGAAGCTGTTAACTCCACGATAAGAGACTCTCTTGGCTAACCACGGCGCCAACACACGTCACTTATCGACCACAAGTTCGACCGTCAATACCCACATACAGTTCAATCACAAATACGGGAAAAGTCACCTTTCCTTGCGGCAAAGCGTTACAGTGCGGACCACGCACAACGGCAGTTCATAGAGAACTTTGGGGAAAACACCACTACATAAACTACATCAATTTGTAGTATAAATTATGACGCTACGCGTAAACTATCAATTAAACCACCAATAAACGCAACGCCTCGGCGAAGGTCAAAGGTCTCGCCGGGGTGGAAGAACAGCTCGAAAAATCATTTGTTGCCTTCTTGCAAGCTGGGGTTAAAATCCTTTTAAAAACCAAGCCACGTCACCCAAATCAGGAGGGGACGCTCCTTTTCGCGACAAAACTATACACACATGTTTCAACGAGGCACGACGGGGGCGGGGTAAAATCGTTCGCTCGCTCTCATTCCTACTCACACAACTGACTCTTTTTAGCGAAATATATTTGGCTTCAGCCAAGCGTCGTATCAAAATTACGCCGGATGAAAACACCTGCTGGAAACACGTGTTCATCTGCCTCGCTTCTACTCACAACGACTGATTCCTTCTAGCGCTGTATTTTGCGTCCGAGACGGATCGATGAAAAAGACACGTGTTCTAATTAAGCGAAAATAAACAGGCACATGATTATAAATGCTCTTTCACAGGCGAGATGTTAAATACAGCAAGGGAAAAATGTAGCAAAATAGAACTAAAGTCGTAAAAACAGAAAATGTCCTCACAAGTAGGATTGGAATCTGCACTATCCGAATAAAAGGTACATTCTTCAATTACAGTATCATAAATAGTAGAAACGCCCATGTGCACACAGAAGGAAAACCAAGGAACGAAAAGAAATAACTTTATGAGACTTAGAAGGTCGATACGTGAATTGTCCAAGAAATGATATAAAACAGTTTTAGGTAGCATAAACGCTAAAGTGAGATAAAAACTGCATTCATTCCACCAACATGAGCACTCAACTAGCAGGAATACGTCAGAATGCGATAGAACCACTTGAAATAATCTAGTGCTGGGAGCAAAATAAGAGATGAAATATATACGGTAGGGGAACAAGTCATCGGTATGGCGCCAGAGACCCGACCAAGTAAATGGTTCGACGAAGAACGCTTGAAAGCGATCATTCCGTACTTAAAATTCAGTACATGGTCTTATGCAGAACGACGTTGCCACATTTCCGCACAAATCTCGTTGGAAATAAATACGCACCTGTCGATCATAAATAAATCCCGCTTTTGTATTTCGGGAGGCAAACCAGCCACCGATTGTAAAAAGCGATCAACACACCCCAAAGGACATGCGCTCAAAATATATGTTCGATAAACGGTTAATTCTTCAAATTATTCCATACATGCATTTATTCTATCGCTACCTTTTGAGCCCACCACATAGATGTACTTCATCTACTAATTGTACAAAAAAAGTCTTTAACAAGGAAAGCGAAATGCAAGAAACACAAATTTTGCTAAATCGAATTCAGGTTGAGGGTGTTCACAATTATGTCCAAAATAGATAAAAAATATCTTGTTGCTAATAATACTGAAACAGTAAAAGGAAATCGTAATGCAAATTACATTAATTTTCAAAGAAAGAAGAAAACGTATTAGGCCATTTTCAAATTCAATAATTACGTGACCACTTGGAGTAGTTTTGGTACAAAGTTGACGAGTTCGTTTGTATATAAGTTAACTTTCAGTCATATTTTCTCGTATAATACTTCTGCATCTAAAAATTCTAAAAGCGACAAGCACGCACCTTTTGGTTCTCTAAAAGGTTCCGCGTAGCTATTCCAGGATCTAGCCGTCTTAGTTGCAGCTGCATTTTATTTCGCCCCGTTTAGGAGCGCTTGGTTACATCAATTTCAAAACTTAGCCATTGGAGCAAGCGAGATATGTTCCTCAAGTTTTCTTAATTCCGTCGCACTCTCCGAGGTATCATGCGTGGTCACGCGGGACAATATGCGATTTGATTGGCTGCAGGTGCGAGCGGGAGACAGGCGTCTGGCGCGAAAATGTGGCTTGTTGTTTGTCGAGAGGGTTCTTGGCGGGCCGTGTGACTGGCAGGGTGTGTTTCTTGGGTGCTTTAGTGCATGTCGTCATCGACAGCCAATGCCGTTCGTTAATTTTCCGAAGGCCTGTTTGGCTAATTGTTCCGCCTTATTGGTCGGGATCTCATCTTACGAGCGAGCTAACTAGCAGCCTCGCAGGTTTTTGCGGTCGCCCAGGCGGGCTTTGCAGTTCTTCCCGAATAAATTGGAGATCCAATGGACATCGTACGTACCCATCCACGTCACGTCGCCGTCCGACAGCTCTACAGATTAGCGCCAGACAGCTCTAGCGCCTATGCAACAAGGCCAAGCCGCATAATTTAAGGTATTGTGCGATATTTTTGACTCAATCGTTCATGTTTACGGCCAGCCGGCAACTCATAATATGTTAAATTAATCATACTTGCTATCAGCCGCCTAATTAAGGCGTTGTGCGCTATTTTTCCAAATGAATCCGTTGTCTTACAAGCCAGGCTATATTTTCGACTTAATCGTTCATGTTTACGGCCAGCCGGCAACTCAGAATACGTTGAATTACTCGTACGTGTCTAAGTGCTATTTTTAGATGAGGCGTCCCCCGCTGGGCTTTCGTTTTAGGTTAACCCTTGTTGAAATTATGAATTGATTGTGTATGCTGAGTCGGCATTGTTGTACCTTTTGGCCATCAGCTTGGTCCAATAGATCTGTTTACTGTATTTGTCTTATGATTTTCCCCACGTGTTTGTGCATGCTTATTTACAGGGTAATTTAGTCACTGTGTCAAGATCGATGCAAGGTGAGGCCTGAGAGCGGTTTATAAGCGTTGCAGGTAGGTCGACGCGCTTGTCGCTACACTGTTGGAAGCCAAGAGTTTGTACTCAAGTATCCTGCCCCGTTTGGCTTTCGAGATTCTGTTAATCGTGGGTTTCCAGATTGAATCTAGTAGCGCCCTTTTATTTTGTAACACCCTATACATACCGTCACACTTGCCCTGTGGTGTACCGTTTCTAGGCCCACGCCCATTTCCCTGAGCATATCAAGCTGTGGCCTTTAAGCCTGTTGGGTGAGATTTCCAGGGTAAGCGTTGACGTCTCTCGGACTTGATTAAGCATTTGGCACTCCCACACCCTTGAGTGTCGTTATAACAGTTTGATACTGTAACAAACGCAACAGGTGGCCTTCGAACCTGCGCCCCAGAGATAATCTGATTGCTATTCGGACACTACCTGCTCAGCTAATGAAGTGCAACTCCTCTCCTATCTGTTTACTGTAGTATAAAGGACGGGGTGACAACTACGCTGATAAAAAAAACGCAGCCATTGGGATTCGAACCTGCACTCCCGGCGGTAATCCAATTGTTAGTCAGACGCCTGCTCATTACAGTATAAAGAACGCGGTGACGAAACGGCTGATTCGGGCACAATAGACGTATATACATATAAAGATATTATAAATTGGCGGTACCTGACCAGACGCATAGTTAAAACAAATAAAATAGGTGCACTTAACTCAATGCAGTATTTCAACTTTAGGAGGCGGTGACGTGAGACCGAGTGATTCCGGGCAGAGCGAAGAAATGAGTTGGCAAGAACTGAGCCAGCGTTGTCGGCCAAAGTTTTCATACCGAGAAGACCTGTATTCGAAGAACCGGGAAGACAGCTGTAGCTCAGGGCGGCAGACGGAATTGATAGAAAAACGGCGTTCATGGAAAAACGACGTCGATATGAAGACGATAATAAAACTTTGAAGATAAGGTTACGCCTGGGAAGTTCCTAGATCCGGCTAAGACGCCGAAATTAACACAAAGGCCTTAGAATGCTTCTACACTGTTAGACTGATTTTTAATCCATAAGTTATTTGTCGTCATTCAACTATTCGTCAATTTCTCGGGTCAAGTCCGGTGCTATTCGCTTGTTTTGGCAAAGGTTTTGAGCGGCGCCGAACAGACCGTCAGCTGAGCATAGGGGGTTCTCCATCGATTTTCCACCTCTCGTGAGGAGAATGCATGACTAGTAGCGCCATCCTCTCATTCAGCCTTAGATATCCCATCAAGACATGTGTGTTACGTGGTGCGCGAGGTTCGTTAGTTGCATAAAATAGGATCCTTTTATTGCAAAGCAGCTCTTCAAACTTTGCTAAATGCCGCACCGATTCTCAGACTTCGTATCCAAATAATTACGAATAATCAAAGATACATCTCGCGGCCAGTACCATTTAGTTAAGTTACCCTTCGATTCACGTCATGAGGATTTAGCAGCTTTTTCGTCGCTTTCCGAGGCAATTTGGTCTCGATTCTGAGTGTTCAGCACCCCTATTCTCACCTGACAATATATCCAAGGGCCAACGCCATCTTACACCCTCTCTGAGGTATTAATAAGGCCGCTCGCAATGAGGGTGACGTTTTGATGGATAGAATTACATGTAGCGGGTTTGTATAAATGATGACGTCTTATAGGAGTCGGGGTTAATACTGTTATGTGCATGTCATCTTGCTCATTGAGTTATTCAGTAAATAGTTTGTTAAACTTGCCATCTTTGTTTTACTGTGTAACTTGTGATTATTTATTGTACAACAGCTGGTAGCAGGGGTATTGCACATCAACAAAGGTAGGTTCCCGTTGGCGAGGCGCTAGTTTACACATCACCTTGAAAAAGTGTTTGATTTTTCCCCTGTCTCGAATTCTGGAGAGGTTAAATGTGGTCGACTTACGAATACGTGGCGCCATGGAAATAACATCTTTCGAACTAATTATCTACCTCCAACATATAATAATATTAATAATAAATGACTTTATCGTTTCCACAAACAATCGTCCATCCGATTGACACCCTCTTAAAGGAATTTTATGTATCCACGTTTCAGTAAAGTAACAACCTAGCTCCTTTCGGGTGACCTTCAGTTGTCTTGTGCCGTAAATGACGTTTTGCCCTGTAACAATACGCCAATCGCTGCAAAACCAGATCCTAACGTGACCTCAAAAACCTACCTGGTTTCTGAATCACGTCACTCTTCCGCTGACATAAAACCGGTGGCGGCGGCAATCTTTCAAATCAACTTAATTAGAGAGCCTGATGAACAAGAAAAACGAAAAATGAAAAGAGAGCAGCACCTACAGTCCAAGAAGTGAAGAAAATCATCAAAAGCTCATCAACAACAAATGATCCGGAACCAATAACTTTTAAGAAACAAGGGGAGGAGGAGTCTAGTCGAGTACATATATAAACTTATTACGTAAATATGATGCACACGTGCTAACGTTAACCAGCTGATTTTGAATTTACGTATTTTAAACTGGAAGTGAGATTATAAAGTTATTCTACGTTTTTCGTTAGAGAAGGTAGGGTTTTAAATAATTATAGCATCATGTAATAAATAAAGTAAAAATTTTACTAATTCCCTTTGATAACTAATTTTGACAACTGCCGGCTGCAGAAATAGTTACCGGTACCGGCTACCTATCCACTGCCATTTCTATTATGGCAAATTCTAACTGTCAGAAATGTAAGCCTTTGTTAAAGTGGTATTTATTTATTACAGTAAACGTCAGGTCGTAGACAAAATATTGTACTCAAACTCGTGGTAAAAGTGTTAGTGCATTTGATATGTTATGAAACTCAGCCTACGGCTTCGTTTCGTAATTTTCATATCTCGTTCTATAAACTGTCACTATTAGCACTTGTATCATAAATAGCTATTAAACCTAGAAACTAAAAATGTTTCATAGCAGCATATACATTTTTTGTATCAGTAAGAGATATGTCAACTCAATGACAGATTTGTGTACTTTAAAAGTAAAGACTTTTAAGGCGGTTTTAGAAAAAGTTCTTTGCGAGCAATCGGTTTATCTCTTGTAAGTTGTTATACTCACTTTTGATTTTTTTAGTTCTTTTTAGTTGATTATTCTGGCAACGAAACATCATGCAAATTATGTCTCGTATAAAGTACTTTTTCTTTTATAGCTTTTTAGTTCTGTGTCGCTTCCTTTATTGGTATAAATCTGAATCGGGATTTTCAAATAAAAGTCACGGGTCACGGCCGTGAGTGGAGGATCACGCCGTGAACTTGAGTGAACGTGTTCGGGAGCGTGAGTGAACGTGAATGTTTAAAGTAAGCTTGAAACGTGCGTGGACGTGAGTGAATCTTACTCACGCGCCCATCTTTACAAAGAAGCATCGGTATAAGAGGATGGAGGACAGCGCTGGGTAGAGACGAATAGAGGGAGGTCTTGGAGCAGTCCAAGGGCCCCCCAAAAGTTGTAGCTGTGAAAATATCCATGCTGCAATTTGTGATAGTGAAGTTACTCTACAAATAATCCCAGATTGTTACTTATACAGTAGATATGAATAATAATAACATCGGATATGGCGACATATCGGATGTAAAGACGAAAATTTTGAACCCCGGGTAGACATATCGCTTTTTGTTACATCGGATAGTGAGACCTGACTGATATAGCGACCGAAAACCGGGCCGAAATTTGGAACAGTTTATCGTATATAACGACGAACAGCGGAAAAAATTCCAGAAAACTCCACAGGAATTACCAAATTTTACGGAAATGGTAAAGAAGCATGGTGGCGCGGTATTTCTGTTTAATTGTTAATGCATCCTCGAAATGTGAGCACATGAAAAATCATCATGTTAAAACGGAAAGCTTTTACGGTTGCAATTATTTGGCCTTTATAAGCCGGAAAGTTGAATGTTTGTATATCTAAGGTATTAGATGTAACTACAGTATATATGAATCCCTACGTTGTATGGTGGCAAGTTTGTAATAATATAAGTAAATAAATGTGGGAATATCACACAAATTAATAGTTTTAATAAGAATTCAATATTGTACCTTATCGCTTATTAATAATTATGGTTTCTAACAATTATTTGCAAAATACATGGTTTATTGCCTTTCCTATTTTATTTATTGGCAACCAAACGTAAAACTAATGCTCCGGCTTAGCATGAGAAAACTCAAAATCCCAGGGTTAGGTTGTAACATCCAGTATAAAATTTACTGTTGAGTATGACTTTTACACATGTAGGTATATCAAATGCCCAACTTTTCTGCAAGTGACAGTCTAACCTCTAATTGTTGCATAACAGAGATGATCAGCAAGGAACGTGAACAAGCAAATGGTTTGGAGCTGGCCAACTTATTCGAATAATTACCCTCTGGAAGGAACATGGCGGCTGCTGCTTGTCTTGGTACCTCGAACGATAGATGCCCCAGCTGGACCACACTGCTGCAAACCTTTCGGAGCTCCCTGGCTGTTCAAATCTACCTCGAAATATGGGCTTGAAATCTGGATTGCATTTCTGAAGGACGCCACCGCTATAATTTTTCTCTGGAATATTCCCGGCGGCTGCTTTCTGGATGAAGGGACCAAGAAAGAACCAATCTATACTCTGCACACAAATTTCAGCTTGCCGATGCCTCAAAACTGGTCGAAAACAGGCCCCGAAGTTGGATCCAAGTGGGCGAATTTTCAGGATCACCTCCCTCTCAAATGGTACTTTATAAGTCGATGAAAATTAGCAAAAATGGAGATCAATAAAAACCAACACTTGGCACAATGTAATAACTTTTAATACTCAAAATTCTTCAACTTTTGCGAGCCAATCTTTACAACAGCTTTCGCTTGGCTTCACTAATAAAACAATTATAATAGAACATCTAGTATCCTAGCAACATGTTACAATTGTTCTCAAGTAAATTAGTACAATGTTTTCCTTAACAACAAAAATTGTTTTTTTTTACATAAATGTCAAATCGCAGCACTATAACCTTGCTGTTTGCTTTTTTCACTTAAGTTTTAATAATCACTGGTTTCACAAGTTTAATTAACACTGCACTGTGTCTTTCTTCTAACTTAGGTTGCCTTTTCAATGCTTTTTGCATTCTATGCTTACCTTTCAGCTGCATTACCGCTTGTTGGCATAATAATTTGACTTCTATCGCTGCATATAACCTTCGTAACGCCTCAAACATCTCTGTATCAAAGCATATTCACTATTTTGTCTTGAGGTGACAAAATATCTACTCTGCCAGTCACACAAATTAAATGCATTCGCCATATCGAACACAAATATTGAAAATAAAATTGAACCTAACTCTGCCGATACTATCCTACAAATTCTAACTATAATAATGACTTATTATTGCAATAAAAAAATACCAAATCTGGGCATATTTGAATCTTTCTTTCATGTTCTTGCAACCAGATATTCTGTGAGCAATATACTATTACAATATATAGGAATACGAAGTCA
Organism: Agriotes lineatus; assembly: GCA_940337035.1. Classification (NCBI taxonomy): domain Eukaryota; kingdom Metazoa; phylum Arthropoda; class Insecta; order Coleoptera; family Elateridae; genus Agriotes; species Agriotes lineatus. The sequence goes on from CALNHX010006297.1 coordinate 65,953, forward strand.
AATTATTGAAAGCAGGCATTTATGTAGCGGTAAATCAACCAAATTAACGAATTTTTTTCTTAAAATACCTAATTCTTTGTATCAATAATAGTTATTTGTTTTATTAGTACAACAAATACAGATTTTTTTGTACAAAGAAAGGTTATATTTTTTTCGATTGGAATAAACGCAAAAATTAATAATTTTATTTTTTTAGACATAGGTCGGAAGTTTTTTTTGGCCCATGACAGAAAAGTGTCTTTGGCCTAGACCAAAAAGTTATTCTCGTACTGTTAAATTAGTACATTTGCGTTCTGTTATTCCTCGTTGCCTAACAACGACGATAATATACCGAAATTAGGTATTTACGGCCTAGGAAAAGCACCATTTTTATCCGATTGGAGGCGTGTTTGTTTATAGCAACCTATGGATATAATGACCGAATTCTTCCTTTGGCCGTCGTTATAAACGATATCTACTGTACGAGTATATCATTCAACATTTCTTCAAGGAATATGAGCAGACCCTTCTTCGTGGGCAAACACTTATTTTAGGATGTATGTGTTGTCAGTGCATGTGAATTTATATACAGGTTTAAATAAAATCGAAATTCATTAAAGAAAAAGGTAATGTTTGTACCATTATTGTCGTTTCCACGTTCAATTAACTAGTTACAGTATAAAACTTAACATCTGGACCTAAGAGCTCTTAACAAATTATAATCTGTGTGACTACATCTCTAAATAATGCCTTACATTAGCACTTTAAATAGCATAATTGAGATCTATTGTTTGAGTAAATCTTCAAATCGATTTAGTTTGTTCATCTTGCATTTGAATTCTGGCTTCGTCAACTTCCTGTTCTAATTTGTAAGCTTTCATTAGGTTTAAGTGTTTAAGGGTGGCAACGGCCTATGGGAGGAACGAAAACTCGTTTTGGTTTTAATTGCGGCAACACCTATCGTGGTCATGGTGTTTAGAGGTAATAATACATATCGAAAACAAGCAAGTATAGTGTTCCTATCACAATAAAAGAAGTTGTAGAATTATTTATCGTTTTAATTTTGTGGTACTCAGCGAGAGGAAACAACTACTAACACGCAGCAGTAACAAATTAAAAAAAAGTCATTCAAGAACGCAAGCAACAAGGATCAGACCGATGCATTGTTACGAAGCACCAGCGTGGTCCTAAGAGCCACGCAACCATGTTGATTCTTCGAGCTGGATACGGCAACATTTTGGTTATTCGAGCTTGTATCAGAATCAGTTTGGTCTTTGGAGTCGAATAATCAACCATTTTTTGGTCCTTCGAACCTGAATCAGAACGAATTTGGCCTTACGAGCTTGGATTAACATTACTTTGGCCCTTCGCGCTGAATACCCTACCAAATTATAAAAGTTGTCTGTTCTTACAATAACAATTGTGAATTTTACAATTCAAATACTTAATCCAGGTTGAAGAAAATGCGCTTGGTTGAAGGGTATATCAGACTGGACACGCTTAAACTCTCACACACTACTCAGAATAATAGAAGACCATGAAAAATTCGTCACAACTGCTGCCAATCTTCAATAATAGAGAAGCCACCCAAGGAAGAAGTAGTTATTATATCTAATAATTTATTATAGCCTCGCAGAAACTGTTAAGAATAACAACTACTGTTGTTTTATGATACTGTTCACCTAACTAGTTCAATTTTTTCCAGTCCCACAAATTTTCCGGTAACCAATCTTCATCAAAATGACATTACGCAACGCTAAACTCATCATCCATGAGAAACCTTCAAACCCTGCGAGAAATGCATTGCGGAAGCATTACGCCAGGCCATGTAGAAAAAATAGCAAGGACGCGTTCACAGGTAACATAATTTACTATCGGTTCAAGATTCGTAAGTAAGAAAGAGTAACTACTAATTCGTAAGTAAGGCGAATCCATGGGCAGACCATCGAGGTTGCTTCAGGGTACCAACACTCCCCTTTCGGTACACATTTGAAAAGTTCAAGTTCAGTACCGCAACATTGGATTTGTTCACCAGTGCCGATGCAAGATGTGGCAAGATGTTGTAAAAGTTCAGTACCTTAATGTTTACACCCCGGTTCGCCCACAAACGCTAATTAGCAGCTTTAATAAATACGCAGTAGCTATGACTTCCTACAATCAACGCAGTATGTTGTGTTTGTTTAAATACAAATAAATGCAAGTTTCACTTTTAATCGGCGCCGTTTACAACTTGCCCCGGCTACTGCGTGTAACTGCAACTGCATTTTTCTAAGCGTTAATAGTTCAGCACTTAATTTCACTCAAACTGGCAAAACATCTATTCTTTCGCCGTGCATGCGGTTTACTTCGGACAGTATGCACATTTCATTAACTTTGCTTACACCGATTTCCTGCGTTTGTGTAACTGGAACCAGCTCGGCGCTCATAGGGCTTCCGTGGAAATAAAAAGCCACAACTTTCAAACTGGCGGAGACAGATATTAAATATTGTTTTAATTGCTGCCAAACAGGCTTAACTTTCCAAACAACAATTGATAGAATGCATTTTTATGTAACGCGGCATTACGGCACAGCCATATTAATGATGTCTAAAATAGTGGAGAAATCTTTGTTTTTTAAATATTGTTTCCTTGTATAAGGTTCAACTTCCAATGTCCTTGTTATTCAATGTACAATTGTACACTGCCTTGCAAAAAATCGGCTAAATCTATTATTCGATTTTTTTTGCAAGCCAGTGTACATACACAAGGTGAGTTTCCTTATGGCCTTTTCTCAGAAGGTATAGCAGGTAAAGTAGTTATTACATACAGAGAAATCTACGACCTATGAAATTTATACAAATAAATATTTTTTTTGTTTTCCATCACTCGCCTAATCCCTTAATTACTTTACCAAGAGGAAAACGTTTTAGGCCACTTTATGTTTAATTATTCAGTCATCCAACGTCAAAAAACTAATGTTTCCAGAATTGTACAATTGCCTTCTTCAACGATGCATTGATCACTTCTTTCAATATTCATTATTTAGATTCAATAAGCGAAAATATTCCCTGTTGATCTCATCGGAAGTTACTAAAAATATTAAACTCAAATACAATGTTTCGAAAACTAACTTACAGGGGCTTCAAATCTATAATATTTTAGCAGCTTAGAGCTTTTCTTTGTCTTCTTATTTAGCCTATTTTTCTATTCATACCGAGTTTGGATTTTTGACTTGTCTCTAGGGATTCAAATTATAATAATACACAGGCAGCAATGGCAAGGGAAACTCTTATAAAAATAGCTTTTAAAGCAAATTTATAAAAGAATCATCCTGTCGTTCTTAATTCTTTTGAAGGCCGGTGGTTTTCACTCGAGGCATTGAGCAAATTTGAGCGATATCCTTAATTAAAACTTGGGGATACCGTAAATAAGATGACGGTAGGTTTTAATGTGACAAAAATGAGGATAGGTAACTTTTAATAAAAAAAGGTGATTTATTAGTAGACGTTAATAATTGTACATAATTATTGTAACTTAGAAGTAAAATGTTAGTTTTGTTAGTAGATATTTTATAATAGAATTGTTTATAAAGACGCCAGTGTAACATTTACGATTTGGTATTTCTCAGCCTGGCCACATCGGTGTGAAATTTCATTTAGGTGTAGCAGTGGTAATATAATGTGTTATTTTCCATAGCGTACCTCTGGGTTTAAAGTTGATTTAAGTATTGAAATTTGTTAAGCACGAAGCTGGCGACCAGAGAAATGGACATTCGTTAACTTTAATCGTTTCATGGAGTTTGAAAATGTTGCATACAGAAGTAGATTATAGTGTACAAGCCGAATTTGGTAATAATCTGAGGCCATAACAAACTTCCATTGTAAAATTCCCAAAATGCGTAACTATCACAGCTGCCAAAAGTTAAAATGTTGATATTGGTGTAAGCAATTCAACTTTGTCGTTTGATTGTATTCAGGGCATAGTAAGTTTTGCTATAACTAAAATTACATTTATCAAACTGTCAAGCTTTGTCAATAACTTTTCATGTTTGGTATTGAAACGTAAGGAATTTTAATGCCGTAGTTAATTTTTAGGGATATATGAAAATAATTAGTAAAATAAGAAATTCGTACATTTTTGCAATTTGTTGCTTCGCTCAGATTGGCCAGTTTGAATTTTGAAACATACCATATCAGCCAATCAGATGTAAGAATTTCAGAACAAAACGCAATTAACAATATTTATGCTTAATTTGTAAAAAAATTAAATCTAAGGTATTGATGTGTACGAAACAAAAACAAAAATATCATACCAAGTGGTCAGTCTTTGAATAAAAACAGACTTTCTGTCCACAAAGTATTTGAAGTGTTTCATTCTTCGTATAATTGCAGCAATAATTAAAGCTTAACAACGAGAGCTCGGTTTACGATACGCTAACCAAACAAAAAGCAAAATAAGCAATAAATAAACATATCACTACGCACCATTTGGGAGTCAAAAGCTAATAGCAGGAAAACGTAGTTCGGAGGATTTAAGGAGGCAAGGAGGGCGAAGAGGTCCATGAAGCCTAGCTCAAGGTTTGGGGTTTGTTGTCATCGCGGAGGCGAGCTTGAAGTGCGACAACAGTGGCGGCCAGCTTGCCGTGCTAATGAGGAAACGACGTCGTGGTTATTCTACCGTCAACTGGAGTGCCAGAAACTTAACAAAAACGAGGAACCAAATTTCTTTGAATTTAAAAGGGAGAATTTTTTTTAATTTATTGGTGTATGCCAAATTAGTTGTATGTGTGTTTACTTTAATCAGTGAGGCCGCGGTAAGTTGTAACGTGTAGGGTTTGTTGTAACTTTAACTAACCGGCGAAAATATATATATATATCCGGTTTCGCAGCGAGTGTGGTCGCCTTCCGGTTCCCAGTTGTAAGTCTCTCTTCGACATTGCTCTATTTATCCCTTATGCCGATGCAGTTCTAAGGCGTCCTCTTCTCCTTTCTTTTGATATCCAATCCATTATTTTTTGGTATTCTCTTGGACATTCACTATCCTATTAATATGTCTATACCATACCAGTTGTTTCCGTTGTATATGTCCTTCATATTTTCCAGTGTCATCAATCTTTGTTTTTAGGTATGCATAGTTAGTTATTACAACTACTAGTGCGGAGTGATGCGAACTTGCGTTGCGAACTCTTCTTTTGATTTCAGTCGTTTGGCTTTCTTTACTCGGTCTAACAGCTTATCGTAGGTAGACATTTCGATAGGCTGTTCTATCCTAGTCTAATTCACTGATACTTCTCGTTACTCGTTGGTGTTACTCATTATTTTCGTTCTAAAGTCTCGTAGGAACCGTATAAATTAAAAGTGCGTGCAACAATCAATTATCGCGATGTTGCGATTCCAATACTTCATGCAGTTGTTAATTATTTCGATAGTGTATACCGGCAATAGTCTTGAGATTATCTGGCTGTCCAGTTCTCGTCAATTTCTATCGAAACATATTACAGAGACTGAAGTGTTTAGTATAGCCAAAAAACATTATTTTCAAAATTAAGGTGCACCTCAACAAACTCGGCTTGCGAGAACAATAGCTTATTACAATTTAAAAAGGTACAAATATACATTACAACAGCTTGAAACAAATGCAGTGGCGATTGACATCGGCTCCATGATTGGGAAGTATTAAGCGCCGTCAGGTACGCAGCTCGTGAAGCGAACTGTGCATAACGACCGGAGTTCCAAGTACCGCTTCCGAAATTCTGACGGAAATCGGTAGCAATCGGGTGAAGCAATCAGCACCGATTCACTGTTCGTTTTCCAAAACTGGCGTACATATATCGTCCTCAGGGAGAAAGAGACCCTGAAGAGATTAGGTCGAAAGGCCTAAAAATTGAAAAAACTCCCTTGCTACATTTACTTAGTAACACAATTTTACTAATCATCTAGGTACATACAATACACATACAATAATTAAAAAACGCTCTTCTTAAAATGCATAATTTAAATAATATCATTAAAATATACACGAACACTAAATGTCTAAGCATTAAGAAGAGCTTAAATTTATACGCGAAGCGGTTTTACAAACCAACTAACGACAATATTGAAGAAATAGGAATTATTAAAATATATTTGTCTGGTAATTGTTTATTTAACTACGGATAAGTGTGAATAATTCTGACAAATATAATTACGCTTCACTAGGTACTGTACAGCAGAAAATCCCCAGCAGATTGTCGTAAAGTTGAGTAAGTAGAATGCAGTTATTTTGAAAACAAAATTGGTCACGAGTACATACCGACTTCACTAGTTACTAAATATTGCTGTAATGTTTGTAATTTTCCAATTTAATTGCATACATAAACAATAGCATTGTGATATGTACTTGTATTTGTTGTAGTTTTTTATTAATATTAAAAGAACACCAAAAAAACTATTTTTAAACAGCCTGTATCTTGTTAATCAAGCTTTTTCAAAAAACATTTATAGATTACTTTTGTTTTATTTTTTAACATTAAAATACACAGTGTTGTAAGAGAAGTCTCCCTTTCCTTTATTCTAACTAACTTACTACTTACTACTGTTACAGATTGTTGGTATGCAATAACATATGCTATGTGAAAATAAATGTAATTCGTGGTAGACCTTGCTTGCGTAACAACTAATTTATTTGAGACTCTTATTTCCATTGAGCTAGGAAATTTTAGTTCGACTCTCGTAGTGGAACTAAACACTCCTTGGTTCTCGCAGGGTTTAAATTCACTTGAATTATCGCGGCCTCGCTAATAGTTGTTAAATAAAGATCTTATTCACAATAAGAGAAAACAAACTCTCATGTATGCGTTTGAAATTTTAAAAGAAAAGAAATATCAGTACTGTTGGATCACTATGTTCTAAAGAGTGTTACTCGCCTCTCAGCACTGGACTCGATTCTACCGTGTGTCGCTGCATTCAATACCGCCTCCACTATCTCTGATGGCTCTGCAATTCAGATAACTTGTCGACAAAATTCAAACACGCTTCTGTTCCTTTTCTTTTTGCGTCCCAACACCTTCACGTACCTGATTCCAACTCTCCATTACTGCTTAAAATCTACCAAACAATATTGTTTTCTAGGTTATGTATGTTTATAACCTTTTACTTAAATTAACTGCTTGGGAAAACTTTTTTAATAATACTGAAAGAAATCAAATACTTGGATTCACTTTATACACGAGGACTCAACTTATTTATCATAACTAACATTCGTTGGCCCACTGGTAAAGTATAATTTTCAATTGTTTTAATATATTTTTAACGTTTATTTCTGGGAACAATTAGAAATTCATCCTGCGTTTGTCCTGTATTTGAATAACTTTTGCATGCTGTGTAAATTTTGTGTTTATTTGCCGCCAATTTACCCTCTTTGTACTTGCGTGCTTAGATTTCGGTTTATGTTCGAAGTATTGCAGTCTAAATTTGTGTACTAATGTATTTACGATTTAGTAGCCCCTTCAGGAAATTTGAATGCCTTCTTGGCCGTAATTTGCGTTTGTATTCTCGTGACGTCACAAAAGGAATTAATTAGTTGAAATTACAGCAACATAATTTCGTGTAACATGGTATATTTGTTATAGTGTTTTAAATATTACTCAAGGGTTTTTATTGTGTTCCGTTGTAAGGCAGATATACAGAACGTGTTTTTACTAGCTGAAGGCGATTTAAGTGATCGAGGTCCAGCCCACCATTTTTCCTATGACTCCGTTGATATTTGTTCAAGGTTATAGATGTAGTGAAGACCTGGAGTATGATTTCTCCCTTGTCTGGAATTGTGAAAAAGAGTAATCATGGTTTTGTGTATAAGAGTTCATGGCGCCCTCTTCCCAATAATAAATTTTTGACGTACCCCTATTTTGAAGCATCAAACAAACTCATTTAATATAGTTGGAACCACCCTTGTCACGTCTGAAATCTAGCTGGAGGAAATGTTTGTTATGGGTTGTTTTTTGTACCGTTTTTCGCCTGTAACAATGGACCAATCAGAATTGATATTTGTTGAAATTATAAAATTGCAAATTCTAATCGTATTACTAAAGTGGAATCCAATATCTTTGCGGCATTAAATTGTGTTAACAATTCACTCCATTTTAATGCCCAGTAAGATATGTTTTGTAACATATATTTCTACAGTCATCTTTATAATTCTTACAATTACTAGTTAAACTTTCATTTTTTTACAAACTTGGATATTGAACACCCTTGAATACGGCTTAAATTGACCTCTTGTATGCCTTACAACATAATATTTACAAACAATCCCATTTTGGATTCTGACATGTCCACATGTCAGTTTGCTATTAATTTTGTCATTGTTTCTGTAAAATGTTGATACTTACCTTCTTTTGATTACTTGTTCTTATTATACGTATCAAATTGCTTAAACTCTAAACTTTGCAATCATTAATATACTCTTATAAGTAGAAAATTAACTATATATCACTTTTAAGTACCGGCCTCTCTGCTTGGCAATAAATTGTGTATTAAAACAACTTTGAACCCTACAACTTGGATGTGAAACATCAATTATAAGTTTATAACTATACATAATTAAATGTCCGTTACCTGTGGATTTAACTTTGTTGAATCGTAATGATATTGTAATGATAGGGTCAGTTTTGTTGTAGAAATACTATTATCGTTGCCTATTACTAGAAAATAATTTCTATCTTCTGTTAGTAATAATATTTTCCGATTCTAACATCTGTACTACTTGAATCCCAGTCTTTCTCAGCTTTTTTTAAAGTTCTCCATGCTTCTTTGGATCTTCATCCATCTATATTTGCTTCTATTTTTTGAGACGTCTTATTATTTGCTCTTTCTTACTTCTCTGCATATTAATGTACTGTATTGCTGTCTATCATCACAGTCTGTTGTCAGTATAGGTATTATTTATGCTGTCTTTTTCTTCTGCTCACTGATTCAGATGCTGCTTGTTGGATTTTCGGTTTAGCTTGTTCGCACATTTCCACTGTCTTTCGGTCTTCCTGTAAACTGTATTATAGATGTTCACGTTTAGATCTTTTATTCACCGATTCATTACAGCGAATATGCTGAATTTCAAAATTGATCGGTAACTGTTTCATAATAATTTTCATATTTTCAGACAATTGTGGACATAGCATAGCTATGACATAGCAAGTTTGAATAATGATTTTCGAGTAATATGGTCTTTTTGCCCCGAACAGATCCTCCACTGAAGCGGGTCCTGGAGACATGACTGTTTTGAATATTCATAATAAGGAACCGTGGTCCAAATGGAGGTTGGTTTGGGCCAATTCCGGAAAAATATAATGTTAAAAATTCTCGAAAGAATAAGCTGGGTGGATCAAAATTAAGACGGACTAAGTTACAGCAAAGGTTATAGAATATGGGAACCTGGAAGTCCAAGGTAGTAACACTAAATATCAAGAAGTCTTCCTACAATTACAAAAATTCAATTTAGACATCTGTGCATTGACCGAAAGTAAATAAGACCGATAGTGGCAGTGAGATAATCGGAAATTACTTACACTTCTGCAGCGGTGTGCCAAAAGAGAAAATAGGAAAACACGGAGTCACAATTGCAATATAAGAAATTTAGGAAAAATATAAGTGAAGTGGAAGCAATTACGGACAGTATAATTCAGATGGATCTCCAAACAATATTTGAAAGAGATTTAATAATAACTGCAGTGCACGATCCCACAGACGATGCAGATATAAAAAAAAAGATTAATTTAAACCTTGACTAAGATAAGCAGGAGAGAAAAAGTTGGGAGCCCATCATATGTATTTAAATGTAGATATAGAGAAGAGAAAACAAACGAAAACAGCGAAAGATTAATAGAATTATGCCGCCGCTTTGATTCAAGAATTCTAAATGGATATTTTCCGCATAACGATATACATAAGTGTAGTTGACATCAACCCACAAGAAAACTACAATAAATCCTTAATTATGTAATAATAAAACAAAAAAGCACACTTAAAAGCGCTCGATGTACGGGTGACATGCGGGTCCGATCACTACTTGTTAAAAGCAAAAACCTTGCACTCTTAAACATCCATAACAGTAAAGAAACTCTTACGACTGAAAACAAAAATTTAAAAAAAAAACAAGGAAGCGGTACCCAAATTTCAATTTAGAGAGCCTGCAAGATGATTCTATTAGATGTCTGTACATGCTAAGGCTAAGTAATAAACTAAATACACACGATACTATGAACTACGAAGAAAAACATTATTACTTGAAGATAAGTATTCCTGCAGCTGCCAGAGAAGCGTTAGGAGAGAAACAAAGACAAAAGTGTAAGACGTATTATATTGATGGGATAAAGAAATTGAAGACATAATTAAACAGAAAGAAAATATGTACAAGAAGTGGCCATCAACAAGAGACCAAGAAGATAGGAAACTAAATGCTCCATTCAATTGAAAGGTTAAAAATAGTAAAGGAAAAGACTAACGAGGCGTGGCAGAAGTATTCCGGTGGAGCTAATAAAATATGGTCCCAGAAAATTTATAGAAATGTTACGAGATATATTCAATGCACGTTTGATAGACGGTAAGGAAGTTTCCGAATAACGGAGAAATGCTTACACATATTCAATATTGCTATGAATACATTTTAAGCCTTTATGATTATAATAGCAATTAATAATATTTCAAGAATACCAAATATTTTATAAAGTGTTCCCGAAATGTGCTAGTTTAATTTTTGCAAATTGTATAAAATAGCAATGGCCTTGATAATAATTTGTAAAACGGTATTAAAAATAGTGTTAGCATTTATTTGAACAATAAAATGTATTCAGAACAGGCTTAGAAATAATGTAAAACAATGTAAGTTCGAAGATAAACAACTGGGGAAAGGAAGCCAAGCTCTGAAATGGTGTTAGTTTCGGCTTCCCCAATAAATAATTATTAATACGTGAATAAATATCCTTTTCCCAATTCAGTATGTTTGAAATTAATTCACTATCCTTTGGGTACGCTGTAGTAGGTTGCAGTAATTCGTAGCACCTCTGCAGAGGTTTATAAAATGTGTTTAATTTGAATATCGAATGTTTGTCGAGATTGTGTACGAGGTTCGAAGAGTGCAATTGGAGCCCTGTGCGCTAGAGGTAGGCAGCGACCTTCGTTGGAAGCAGTCGGAGACCAAAGTGTGAGACAACGGCTGAATTGGAAGCGTTTTCGGAGCGGTCGAGCAACAGGATTCGTTCTGCAGGGCATCAGCGGTTTTTGTCTGCAGGCCAACGGAGAAAGAGTGGCCGAGGCATCGTGAGGCTGGGGACTTGAATTAAGTCCTAGTTTCCATTGTAAAAGCAACAGAAAGGTCAGGAAAGTTTATCCCAAAAGATTGAATTTAGTGACTTCCAAGTGGCGTCGGTTCCGACAGACGCGTCATCTGAATGTTTTTTGTTCGTGACGTGTATTTACTTACTGCAATTGTTATCAGATAGGCAACGCTTTAATTACTTAATCGCTGATAATTATCGATGAATAGCGAACATGTTTTGCGAAATTGTGAGGTTGGCCATATTTGAATTTGGGTCCTATTAGTTAAAATATCTAGTATTGTAGCGGCCCCTGTGGTTAAATGAACATTGTTCAAAGCGTTTACAAGTAAATTACAAAGATACCACGATATTCAAGTTGATAGCAAATGTATTTTCAATAATTTATATATCTCAAGATAATATTTGCAAGGATGTAAAAACCCGACCCATATGAGACAGTAATTTATTTAATTCTACTAATAATATGATACACACCCTTTTAAGATTACTAGACTCCTGTATTTAAATAATAAGAAGTATAATAATATATAAAATAGGGAATAAAAATTAGTGCTCCAGTTATAAGGGTGACACAGTGACGAGCTCCTTAGGAAGACTGTTAATACTATTTTCTAATATATTTCCCATTCTAACACGTCTAGCTCCTATCACAGCACCGAACGTTCTCCCATTCCGAATTCTATTTCGTACCCAGCATTGCTTGCACGTGCAGTCTAGGTCTCCGAAACACAGAATTGTTACTTAATACCTAATATATTGTAATGTAAACTCGGGCCTTTTTGAAATAACTAGGGTTTAATAAATAAATATTATAATCAGGACCCACATTACCACACTTTATGAATTAAATAGTTTCAATAAAAATTGTTTTCCAAACTCAGGGCAAATTAAAAGGATGTAACAATTATTGCAAAATATAAATGGTTTGTTGCTCTTTGCGTACTTTATTTATTCGGAATAAATTATGGCAAAGCTTCGGTAGAACATGAAACAATTCTTATCTCAGGGAAGTCGGTTCTAAACTTTGTATTACAAATAATTCGTTTTATGACAATTTAACTCGGGCATTAAGCCAAATGCACGATTTCCATCTGACAGTTATAACATCTAAATTTGACTGCCACAACAAAATAATCTGCGGTCGCAAGAAACAGCGTAAAATTGAATTTCAAACACCAAAATGGCAAGAATGCATCAGGTAATTGCGAAAAATTATGTGACGCAGCCTAAAGCTAAACTGGTTTTGTTTTCAGATGACGCAAACCGATACGCGATGAGCTTTTGTCTTATATCCGGAAAAAACTTGGTTTCAACTCGCACTTTTTGGGACGTACCTCGAATATTCGAAGCTTGATAGACCTGGAGAGCTGGAACCTCGTTCAACCCCTTGGGAGATCCCTATCTCGATGAACCCCAACTTTTACAGGGCTGCTCGAGGTACTTTCTGTGAAATCCTACCTTTCGGAAATGGTGCTCTGACGCTGGGTCGCACAATGAAGAAACCCCACGGCAATTCTACACTTGGGAATGCGTTGCTGCTCCAAATTTCACTGCGCACGGAGTCCAGAAGCTCTCCTCTAAACGTAGCATTCACAATCTTTGCTGGCCGATGTTTCTAACTGCCCGAAATCTTGTTTGACGTTAGCACGCACTGTACGATACATCTGGTAAAATCTTGCTGGCCTGATCGCAGTTTAATGGGGACTCTTGCACTTGGAAAAAATACACCCACATATGCTCTGTACTCTGGTAAATCACTCCAACACAAATTTTGCATTCGCAAATAACTTTTTATTATAAATTTCTGTACAAAACTGGAGCTTTTTACACACAAAATAAACATTTTTCAGCTTGTTTGGATCTCCTTGACAATTGCCTGTCTGGTCACTTAACAATTATGATTTATTAGTTTAAAAGAAATTAGGTTTGATAACATGTTTTAACTTATGTACTACAGTTTTGATGTAATGTTTTTGCATAACCACTAAATTGTAATTTTTTTGGGATTAATGTCACTTTACACTATGTTCTGCTTTTAAATTCGCTTGGTTATTAACTGAATCACATGAGTTCATTTAGCATCTCACTAATTGTTTTTCTATAGGTTGCCTTATATTTTTCCATTGCTCTTTCCAATAATAACTTTGCTCGCACTGTTTCGATTACCCGTCAGCTACCTTGTCGTTTTTTGGCTTATAAACTTTTAATTCACCTAATGCTCATACAACTTCTGTACTTGACAAATAATTTTGTATTATTTTATATTCCCATTATGTTTGACGTTACTAAACTCAAATCGTTCCGAACATCTATTATAACTGAAACTCTGAACTTATTCCTTCTGAAACCTACCATATCTCGTGCCAATTTTTCTCCCTCAATTTGTAGTTACTTCTGCTCACATCAAGTACATTTATCAATGTAAAATACTGACTATAGTGCACTAAATAAAATATTTTATTCTGTGCTCATTTTGAACTTATTCATTTCTTTAATTAGGCAATCAAAATTGCTGTGGGCATAAAACCATTACAATATATGTCACGATTATATTACATTTCAGGGCTCAAAATATTACAGAAATGACAAACGTAGTAAGTAAAACTTAAAAATAATGCATCCCAATACCATCACATATTTCATCCCTAACACTATTAAGATAAGAGTAACGCTCAGTATCGGCCCTTGGGGTACTCCGTTTTCTTGATCTAAATATTTTGAGAAACTGCTTTCATTTCTCACACGGCAGTTCTGTCCTGGATAAACAATCGGATAAACTCTAGTGCGTTTCCTGTTATACCATTTTTTTTTAAATATGTCTGGTACCTTTAAGTCCTCAGCTCCACATTAAATCGTATGATTTGTCCAAATTGAAACTGACAGCTACTCTAGTACTCGTAGTTCGTTAGTATATTATTGTGTTCTAAGTACCATATTATTCGGCTATTGATTGTGTTTTCTAGAAGTTTACACCGCAATGGTTTATTGCTCACAGCAATTCTGATTGTCGAATTAACTAAACGAATAAGGTTAAAATGAGCACAGAATTAAATATTTTATTTATTGCAGGTTAATCAGTACTTTACATTAATAAACGCGCTTCATGTGAGCAGCAATAACTAATAATTTGAGGGATAAAAGTTAGCATGAGATAAGGTAAGTTTCAGAAGGGTTACGTTTAGTGATGCAACCAAAGAAAAACCGTTCGTTTTTTAAACGAAGCGGTGTGGTTTTTTTTCATAATTAAAGTGTAGTGAATAGCAACAAGTAATATTCTTTGGAAAAACAAAAAACAGATATTTCTAAATAAAAATAATACATTTCATAGGTAAAGTGAATTATAGAATTTATAATAACAAAAAAAAACAAATATTTCTAAAGCAAAATAAGCCAAAGCGGATATAGAAATTATAATAAAGCAGATATTACTCGGTAACAGACATGGCTGACTCCTCAACTGACTCGGTGTCAGTATCCATGCAGTTTACGTAGCCGATGTCACTGTCTGATTACTGATGAATCGCCAACGTAACTTGATTCGTCGATCATATAGTAATACATAATACGAGTAGGTAGTAGGTATAAAATGTTACTTTTGATTATTAAACATTTGTTTGTATGTGCTGTAGTCTTCTTGAACTTTAAAGAGCATGTAAAATCAAAATAAATTTAAATTTTGTCGTTTGCTTACCTGTCGCTAACCATACCTACCAAAACGTGACGCCAATTACAAAAATGAATAAAAAACAAAAAAAACTGTTTTTTAGGTTTTTTATTCGATTTAAAAAAACGTGTTTTTTACATCACTAGTTACGTTCAGAGTTTCATATATGATAAATGTTGGGAAGGGCCAATGCAATTTCATTTGTAACTGAGGGATTTGAGCTTACTAATGTCAAACATAATGTGAATAAAATGATACATAATGATTTTTTAAGTACAGAAAGTATATGAGCGGTATGTATTACAAGTGTGTAAGCCATCAAACGACAAATTAGCTGAAAGGTAAACGAAACAGTGCTAGCAAAGCAATCATTTCAATAGAGCAATGGAAAAATGTAAGGCAACCGATCGAAAAACAATTGGTGAGACGCTAAAGGAACTCAAGGGTATTAGTGCATTATAAACCAAAGTACGGATGTGAAACCTGGAGACTCGCTAAAAAGAACTCTCAGCGGCTGACAAGAACAAAAAGAGCACATGAAAGGCAAATGCTTGGAATAAAACTAATGGATAAGAAACGAAACACTTGGATACGCCAACAAACAAAAGTTAGTGATATTATGGAAAGAATTGCACAGCTAAAGTGGCAATGGGCTGGTCATTTGGCTCGTAGATAGGATATTGGGATTTTTATTCAGGCAATCCAAAATATTTAAAAATTGGAAAACATTGAAGTTTCTATATTGTGCACTGGTGCGACCCAAATTAGAATATGCATCGCTAGTCTGGCGATCACAACCCTCTTCACATTTGAGTCCAATTGAGAAAGTACAAAACAAACTTTTACGACAACTGTATTTCAAGAAATATAAAGTATATCCTGATTACCATACTGTTAGGTCCTCCAATTTAAGACAAGAATTTGAACTCCCGAGCTTGGACAGCAGAGGAAACGTAAATTCATTAAAATTTTGTTATAAATTATGGAATAATAAGATCAACGATAGCAAGCTGCTTTCGCTATTAACTTTAAGAGTACCCGCTAGGCCTGTTCGTTTCTCACCTTTATTCTTTGTACCTTCTTTTTATACCAGAATTCCGATTACTGATATATTAAAGCTTGTAAATCAAATTTACATACTGCTCAACATTGATTTGTCAGCTCCATACAGTATGTTTGCATCTGTTGTAAAAAAGTATTATTATAACTAAAATGAAACAAAATTAATTATTGATGTAACCAATGTTTAGGACTTAAATTTACCAATCAGTATGGAAAGTCATAGTAGCAAGTTACGGCTTCGATCCATCTCCTGCAACCATGATTAAAGTTGATTTTAGTTTAGGATGACTATTTTAATTTTACTTTACATGCTATAATGTTCATACCAGCATATAGCAGAATATATATATACTACATCTCTTGTAATAAGGGTAACACCTGTTAGAGATGTTACAATAAATAAATAATAGATGGACTAAAGCTATATTACAGTGGAGACCGCGAAGCTACAAAAGAGGAAAGAGAAGACCAAGTAGAAGATGGCGGGATGATATACAAGATATGGCAGGAATACAGTGGATGACGTTAGCTATGGACAAACAAAGATGGAAAATATTGGGGAAGGCCTACGTTCAATAATGGATGGAAAAAGGCTCATCGTGATCATGATCGTGAAACCAAAGTGATTTAAAAGCAGAGCAAAGTGTAGTGACATTTATTCCAAGAAAAAGGCAATTTTAGTAGTTAGGTAAAGACATGACATCAAAACTGTAGTCCATAAGGTCAAACACGTTATCAATCCTAATTTTTTATAAAATTGAAAATCTAGTTGCTAAGTTACGAGACAGTCTTTTGTTTATTATTACCAAACAAGCTTGTGTTGGGGGCAAGTCTGCTCTCAGTTGTGTATAAATTTTCTAAGTAAAAAGTTTTATCTGTGAGCCCAAAAGTGTGTTTTTATATTCAGAAGTCTGCAGAGCACCTGTGAGTGTAAATTGCGCATTGATAAGTGATCCCGGTGAAGAGGGAAAGCAGGCTGCAAGATTCTCCCAGGTGCGGTTAACATCGCGGTCCTTTGCGATTAGTTGGAAGTATCGGCCAGCAAGAATTTTATGTCCAACGTGTAGAGTTTCGGAGCAGGAAGTCACCACGAGAGTTACCATCGACGAAGCGTCCCTAGAAAACGTATCCCGCCTACGAAGCAGTCCTTTTCAAGGTAATTTCACTGGCAAAGCGTTGAAGTAGGTCAATTATTTTTGGGCCTCGTTAAGATTAGACTGTGTACGAGGTGTAGAGGCATATTCCAGTTCCCAGATCCGTTCCAGGGAGGTTTTATGGAGGAAGCGTCTCTTAAAAATGCGATTTGGAGAAGATTTCAGCCGGATGCAGAACAAAAGCACATCGAGCGTTTTTACGTCAAAAAAACAAACAAGGTTAGTCGAAAGCTACGTTACAGAATTAATTGCATTTACCTGATGCTTCCATGCCATTTTGGTGTTTTAAAATTCAATTTTACGCTATTTTCGCACTGGCAGATCATCTTGTTTACTGAACTAAATTTAGAGGTTATCTAAACGTCAGTTAGGAATGGTGCATTTGCCCTAATAATTGAAAGTAATTGTCACACGAGTTATTTTTCATAAAAAGTTTCCTATTAATCTTATGAACCGATCGCCCTGAGATAAGAATTGTTTCTTGTTCACCGGAGCTAAGTCCCTAATTTATTGCAAATATGTAAAATATAGGAAGAGCAATAAACCATTTAATTTGCTAATAAATATTATATTCTTTTAATTTGTCCTGAGATTGACAGGCAAATTCTCAGTTGAAACTAAAAGAATTCATAAAGTGTAGTATCCCTTGCCCTAATTATATATTTTATATTTTTTATGAAAAATTCATATTATAAAGCAAGGGTGCTATTACAATACATACACACATTAATTTTATTTGCGTGTGTGATTTTCAATTTCACTCATTCTCGTTGATATTTGACTTAAATTGATTTTAATATGAATATCGCAACAGATGAGTAAATGAATCCGTTATAATATAGGTATTAAGGGGGAGGTGTGATTCTGAGAATTGTATGCGGTTTTAATGGAAATTTACAGTGGCTGCTTCTCAATATTGCGTTAACTTTGAATTCATTAAACAAAATGAAGGAATACCCTACTTCTCGAAAAGGTCAACTATTCCAGCAGCGACGGAATAGGAAGCGTGTTACGTATCTGTTCTGGTTAATAAAACATAACAATTCTCGGCGGTGCGTTACGTAAACCCAAAGAAAATATCCAAAAAAGACGATCCGAGCCACGGAACAATCTAAAAACTCGCCAAGGATGCCGTTGACGTAACATCGATACTTTGAAGCGCCGAAAATACGAGTCAAGTCGAAAAGGAAACTATGGCATCCGAAACTTGCTAAACTGGGTACCCGTTCGGAGCAAAAACAAAAAATGTCGAGTCGCCGTGAGGGTTGTAGAACAGGTTTCGAAGCCTTCTGACTTTTAGGTGCTTTTTGATCGCTAAAAAACTGGCATCCGGAAAAGAGCCCGAGGATCGTTCGAGAGAACAATCCGATACGTAAACGTGCATTTTTATTGCCTTTGCAATGTCATAACGTGGAAACGCCGCAGCCACAGACGGTTAATATTTTATTGATAGAATAATCGGTATGTACTGGTAGTACACGACGCGTATTTATATGCGTGCTTTGTAGTGTTTTATTATTCCTCGGAGCCGTTCTGTTGGATGTTTGTGGCAGGTAGACGGGACATACGTAATCGTCTTAAGTTTTATAACATCAGTTTTCACTTTCTTAACTGCACCGAGCGAAATCACAACCAGTTGGGCCAGCGGTCATCAAAAGTTTCACTTTTTTATGAGCGGCGATGTTTATCTGTCGTTGATTATAGAAAAGCAGCCCAACGGGCAAATTTAATACGGATCAACAAATACCGGTAAAGACCTCAACCGCATGCTTTAATGGTTTCATGGTTTAGTTTCCACAAACCGAGAAATGCGTATTCACATTGTTGCATGCTCGGATTTATGTTTGGTTACTAATTTTACGTCGGGTCATAAAAAATAACGCGTTGCAGCGGCTTGCTACAAATCTCGCACAATCCAACCATAATCGCTGGCAATACATAAAAAATTCGTTCTAAATTTAACTCGGATTACAGCGTTGCCTATCTTTATAAATAATTAAATATTTACCTCGCGTAACATCAAGTGATACAATATACTTATCTGAGTTATTTACATTGTGAAATTGGGTAATCTCGAGAGTATCATTTTTATGCAACATAAACATTAATCCATTAGTGGCAATATAAAAACTTAGAAATTGCGTTGCACGTAGAACTAAAACGAAAATAAACAGCGTCCAGTAATTATTTACCTACTTTTTTAATAAGGACAGAAAATGTATCGTAATTGTTGATAGTAATTGTTATTATAATTACTACACTTCGCATTGTTAGCAACCTTTCAGTGTAACGCTGTTGATGTTTTTAGTCCAGTTGGGGGCTCATTGTTTGGGCAACGTTTGATACATGCTTCTTCATCTTGTACCTTCTTCCTCGTTTTGGTTCCATTCCTAGCTTCTCCTATCATTTTCAGTTCTTATTTTATATATTTTTTTGTTTCTCGCTGTTCTGTGGTTTCTTTCTCTCTCTATGACGTTCTTCAATTTTATGAGTTCGTAGTTTCCACCCTCTAGCTTTCATGATTCTCCAAGTCGCATTGTTGAAAATCTATTTTCCTCATTATGTTCCTTATATGTGTTTTTCATTTATAGGACGGGCGACCCCTTCTTCTCCTTCCTTTTGGCTACCATTGAAATATAATTTTTGGCCATCTGCGTTTTTGCATTCTTTGTAGGTGGCCGTACCAATTTCTGGTAATGGATGAATTGATTCCTATTTCTTTTCATATTTCTCTGTTTTTCCATCTATTCCGTTTCATAATTTGTAGACATCTTCTGAAAAAGTCCAATTCAACTGTTCTTATTTTGTCAAGCTGTTTGAACGATTAATTACGACGCGACGATACAAATACGAGCAGTGTACTACGAACAAACAAAATTGTGTCACTTACCTTTAATTCTTTCCCAGGTACAGGTACAGGTACATATAGGGCTCGGAGGTGAGTGGTTTCGTAAAGCTGAAGGGGGGATTCAAACATCCAATACAAGATATACACGCATTTCACGACGCGAACAAGGTATGTGCACAAAATTGAATTAGCCGGCGATAACAAGCAAGAGCTGTTCACTCTTCGACGGGTGGAGATTAATTAATTTTAGAAACTACGGACGTTTTTCGGGGTTGAACTAGAGGACTCTAACATTTTAAGGTTTCTAGGAAAGTGGACTACATGTTAGAATACAGGAGTGACACAACTAGAAGAATACAGTCCACTACAAAAATAAATTTAAGCTAAAACGCGAATCCTATACTTTAAATACACGCTAGAAGCAAACAAAAAATATTAATTAAAACTACAACTAACACTGTCTGTTACTAGCCAGGTCTCTCCACCATACAAGACGATACTTTGGACTACGAAATATGTTTTTCTTGGTTTCTTTTCCTACATTTTTATTCCATAAGACTCCTTGTAATGCTCTAGTTGCCGCTTTTGCTTGTCTGGTCCTTCTTCTAACGATTCATTAGCCAAGATCGTAAGTATTTTTAGTTTTGACAGTGTCGAATGGTCTCATCATCAACTTGTATTTTTGCCAATGTTGAGCTTCAGTCCATAATTCGTTAGTTAGTTCGTTAGCGTTTCAATCATGTATGCCATATTTTCTTTGATTTTTGTACCAAAACGATTTCATCATGCGCAAAAAGTAGGTGTTTTAGTTCCATGTCTTCTACAATAATTCATTTTGCCTCACATTTTTGTTCCCAACTTCCAATCATACTGTCAGGGACGGATTAAAGAAAGTTTCGGATAGAAGCAGGATAATTTTTTGCTGCTCCAATTTTTTGATAAGTACACAAATTTTGTGTCTCTTATGGAATGAATTAAAGCATACTTTTTAATATTTACTTACTAAAAGGATCGCTCTGAAGTACAATTTGTGATTGCAATTGATAAATAGATTCCTATTTGTAATTGCAATTGATAAATAGATTCTTAATGTTATTTCTATATTTGGAACTATATTAAACTGACCATTTGTCCCGATTTAGGCAGCACAGTACATACCGTTTAATGCCTGCACAGCCTTTTAGTTTGTCTCGAAAATTGCTCCGCTTTAGCTGACTTTACACGAAAAGTCCCGCTTCAGACCTACTGTAGGCTATTTATTGTAACGGCTCTTTTTAATATCGGCGTTAGAAGCCTAATTTCTTATTGTGAGGCATATAAGCCTGCTCCTTTTTTCGGATTAATTTTCTTAGCTCTACATAATTTTGGTGGGAGCTAACTCCACGCCGAGTTTTAAGCGACGCAGAGTCGAATATAAAACCATGGCTTTTTCTGCCTTGCCTTCGGGGAAGAATGCTGAGAGTTCCATCACTGGACCCTTGTTGGGATTTGTAACCCATGTGCCAACTACAAACTCTACATGCTTGAAAAATTGCTTAGCCTAGTGAGCCTGACGAATAATTTTTCTATTGCGGCATGTAAACTCTGGGACCGCCTCCCTAGCGTAAGGCCCGCGCGTATTATGGTATCGAATAAGTGTTGCATTTCTTCCTGGGATCCCGCAGAGATGCTCTCGACGTAATTACAAGCCATCTGGCCCTGTCCACCCCGATGACGAGGTTCTTTTTCCGCTGGAATGCCGAAAACTTTACAGTTTGGGGCAGGAGCTCTATATCCAGCTATAAACGATTCCTCAATTCTCTGAAGCGGACACGAACGCCTTGATTAAGTCGAGCTGTGCTGGATCTAATCTCTTTTTATGTCTTGTATTAGTGTCAGTACTAGCACCTGCTTGTTTTTTCTGCTCATATGCCAGCGGAGTTTCTTTTTATTTATACAACATTAGCCTGCAATTTGCCTAGCATGAAATTGAAGGTCTTCGATACAAGTGCGCTGTTATCTATTCAGATAAGTTGTTCGCGTAGCCCACGGCTGCCTGTCAAATAATTTCCCTGCGATATCGGCTATCGCGTGTACCAGAACTTGTAACAGTTAGTTTTAATTAACTTCTGTTTTACCAAATTTAGCTTATAAATTTTAACTTGGCAGCTAATGTAGTTTTTTTGGCTTGTTTAATGCATCTTGTTGGGCGTTTGCATTGCGACCCAGTTGTTACATATTTTTTTTATTGGCACAACACAAAGTTTTTGTATTATTTGCTTGGCGTCGTTAGCTACAATCCTAGTTGTACCTGTTCGTTTAGCACGCCAGCCACATTTCATTTGACATAGTGCCTTGTTATATATTATTAAAGCATCATGTTACTGCTACTACCGATATATGTGTTTATTCAACCCCACGATACCTGCTCGTTTTTTTTTTAGTTTAAGATCGTTAAGCGAGAAGCCACAAAAGGTAGCAGCGTTTTGGATTCGACTATTAGCTAAATCTGCAGTTTTTTGTCGTGGTTAACGACTAGCTCCGTTTGTTTTTTTCAAATTACTTTACGCATTTTTCCAACCTTAAGAACCGCCGCCTAGTCCTTATTCAGGCCAATCTCCGAAGGGTGTGAGTTAACCAGGGCCATGGTCGTTTTTCGTTCTGGGGTGGCACACTGCGTTGCTTGCATAATGAAAGCCATTCACAAATCCCATTTTTCGTGTTTGCTGATTACACAGAGACTTGCATGTTATTTCAATGCATACACTTAAAAAAATGTAAAAAGAAAATAAAAGCTAGCAACTTGTAGTTAAAAATCAGTGGCTTAGCTATGGTAAGGCAGTTGATATGGCCCCAATCTCAAAATGTTTATAAAACATGCAGAAAAACTGGATCTTGATGCAATAATTGCTAACAAATATAATACCCGGGGGTTCCTACCCCAGACTTCTTACCATATACCCCTACTCCCCACTCATGTCTGGATATCCCGCTTTCCCGTATTTAAATTCTGGTCAGTTTAAACTACATACACTCTCCAAATTCCGTTTATTTAATCATATCGTACATATCACGTACAGATGAACTGTGGCCCATATTTTCGTTAAGAAAATATGAGTTCAGGTATTCAGCAAAATAAATACATTGTGATTCAAAAGTATATGCTACATCATTTCTATACTGCCGGCTAAAAACTTCAACTCTTGTCAAGCGATATTTATGAGTATTGGTAAAATTTTCGAAAACAGCGAAACGGAAGTAAAGTCTTTATATGCAAACCCATTTCTATTAAATTCCAATAACAAAGAGTCGATAAAAATTGCATAGTCTTTACTATAAATTAATATTGATGTGAATCAAATTAAGTCTCATTACCCACAGTTTCGTGGTGGTTTTCTTTTTCTAGTTCCCGCAGATGAATCATTGTAAGAAAATGTTGCATTTGAGATTATTTTGGCGTGTTCTCTGTAAAATAAAAATTAAAGAAGTATGAATGTTAACAACATCATTAATACGAGGAAAATCCGGTATAAAACGAGAATATAGTCCCCAAGAACGCAGTAAACAAACTTATGAAAACATCCATGCTGTGCCATGTTAGGACATCAGTTTGTTATTGGTAGGTACTAGTTTGATCTCGCTTGGTTACAAAAGTCAGTCCTAATCAGAGTGTTAAAGAAAGCGATACCATCCAGTGTTGCGCAGAATTTAATCATTTTTTTTTTTATAAATTCTGAAATTTGTGCAAAGCTTAAAACACATTTCGGGGATAATGTTGTGACAGAGAAGGAAATGTTTTGAGAAGACCGCGACCATGTGGAGAACAAACCCCATGCTCGGTAACCAAGACCATCTGTGACTACTGACAAAGATATCGCAGGGTGTATTATGCCCGAATTTTCTCTCTGACCATAAAACCATTGAGATGCAGTATTATTCACCAATTCTCAGCGAATAAGTGAAACCAGCAATCCCTTCCAAGCGAAGAAAACTATAGGATTTTTTTTGTTTCCTCCAAGACAACACGCATCCCTACTGCGCCCCATTGCATTGGTAGATTTAAGAAAATTGAATCAGGACGTATTGCCTCCTCCCCCATATAACCCCGAGTTGTCCCTCTCGAACTATTGTTTGTTTGCTTCATTGAAATACGTTTTAGGTGTTCAGAAATTCACAATTAATCATGTACTCAAAGATAGCAAAGCTGTGCAAAGATAGATAGATATGTAGACAACCAAAAACGTTTTTTAAAAGTGGTGTTCACAAGCTTCCACATCGTTGGTGGAAGTGGATTAGAGTCGACAGGGACTACGTTGAAAAATAGCATGCTATGCATCTTCATTGCAATGGCACTATATGTGTTCTAAACAAATTCCCGTTCGTATTTGAACTTGTACTTGTTGATACTGATTACAACTGTTGGCTAATTGCACTGCATCTACCAGGAATTTCTTTCCAAAATCCAAACACAAATATGAACTTTTCACAAAACCTTGGATTTTCGGACGATAGGTTTTTCTGTTGTTACCTAAACATGTTGCGCTTCTTTTGCTGCATTACTAATACAGCCATGCATGATGCATTCTGTGAATGTAGATATTAAATAAGACGGGCAATAGTGTGCATCCTTGTTTTAACCTTTTTGTTATTTCGAAAATCTTAGTATACCTACTTATTCTCTATTTTTACTTTTCCGGTTGTGTTTTTATAGTTGTTTTACCACTTCCATCCATTTAATTTTTATCTCGTATCTTTCTATAGCTGGTCATATTTCTAATCTGGATACTCTATCATATGCTTTCTGTAAATGCTATATGCATCTCCAAGTTCTTGACTATATCTTTTCTTGTAAGTTGTCTGAAGGAGAATATATTATCTAAACATGCTTGTGCGCGCACCTTAGTACGACGAGTAGCAGCTTTTACTGTGTGGAGAAATGCGTGGTGCTGTACTTGGAGCAAAATTAACCAAAACACGCGTATCAACTGTGGCCGTCCTCTAAATGCTGTCGAATCATAAAATGACTTAGAATGCACCATAACTTGTACGCTCTCATGGTTAAGAAAACCAAAGAATCATTCTTCCTTCTTAAAAAAGCATTTTTAAACACTACACCTGCTACAGTTTTTAAGTTACCTATATATATTCGGCCACTGTTTAAGTTTGAAATTCCAGCATGGGCTACTATCTTGAAGAAAGACAGAAGCAATGTAAAAGGTCCAACGCGCTGCAACTAAATGGCCGTCACAAATATCACGTCTCCAATATGAGGATCACCTAACTTTTTTAGGACCAACGCCAACCAACAAACCATGCAATTCAAATATTTCGTGTGGTCCACAATACATTTCCATTTACATATGCACCTATTGTGGAACTACACACCCTGTCGAAACTAAGAGGTGATTATGTAACATTGCAGGAAGAGTTACTATTCCGATCATCTCACAGGCAAAACTTCTTCTCCAATAGAAGTTTTGACACTTGGAACGATCTATCAAATGTTACATCACTGGACCCACTCTTGCTCGAGATCCTTTTCTCGCACTACCGACTCTACAGTTCATTCAAATTGCCGATCGATATCACTTCGTGTTTTTTGTTGATGTTTTCTAAAATATTGTCTACTTAGTCGAAAAAATTATTTTACGCACAACCGGGCCGAAAATGAAAGTTTACATCTTAGTTACCACGACCGCAAGTACAACTTTACGCCCGGCGGGCGGTAAAGTAATTTGCGGGAGGTAAAATAAAAACGCGAGCGGTAAAGTAACTTTGCTGCCCGCAAGTTACTTTACCGCCCGGCACCTTAACTGTGGTAGCAATTTTTGCCAATAAAAAAACCTAAATTCTCGGCATTTTCTTTGTTTGTAAACACAGAACTGCCCACCTACGCATTCCTTGATGCTCTTTCCTTGGGAAGTGTGGATTACCACCTGGGGTGTGCTTTC